>MU260589.1:177500-180007 GCA_020310875.1 Ceratopteris richardii
AATCTCCATGAGAGACTAGTTCTTCATTTTTAAAACTGCATTTTTTTAAGGTGTATATGACATTGTACATATGTTTTATCCCATGCTCAGCTAGAAATGCATTAAAATAAGATGACATGTAACCCCCCATTAATCAAAATGGAGGGTGCCCAATTTACATGTTGATAAATTTTAAGCCAGAACTAGAAATTGTTTGAAGCACATAAACACTTTGGACTTTGCTTTCAATGGATACACCAATGAATGCCTAGAGAAATCATCAATAATGCTAATGAAGAAAAGGTAGTTCACAAATGCATGAGCACAAAAATTTAATATGAGCAAGCTCCATTTTATGAGTATCTTGATTTGAATCATCTTTTGGGAAGGAGGAACACTGCATTTTTTCCAAAATAGAGCCATCATAGATTGTTTACCAAGTGCCTTTAGTTTGGATAGAGAGGACACCATTTTAGATTTCTATTGGCGTAGAAAACTAGATAAACTTAGAAGACCAAAGCATGCATGCAGAAGCTTTACACTTGAATACTACAACATATGAGGGGCATACCGACGCTGTCTATATAGACGACCACCCTTGGCATCGGTATGGACATTGGAAAAATCTAATTAAACATATCGATGGTCGCTTGACTGTCGGTATGACCATTTAAAACAGATCGTGAAGATGCTTTGTGACCACCAGTATAGGCATCAACATAAGCATTGGTAAAAGATTCATTATAAGCATTGGTATAAGCATCATTGATTTCCAGTAATTTAGTGATTCTCATAACCATGCTTCAACTGGTGCCGTGTTTTAAACATACCAGGACCCAACAGCAAAACTCAATATTTTGCACATCTTTTACACTGAGTACTACGTGCTTCTGTCAAACTTGTGCGTGCAAACCAAATTGTGACATACATTATCTTGTGCACACACACATAAATCTCTCTATCTCTACACACACACACTCTCTCTCTAGATCTCGCACCTTGGTAAGTGGTGCACATACTCTTACCCTTTGTCTTATCTATGCTTTATATTTTGTAATTTCTTTTATCTTTTATTTTGCAAGAGTTTTTTGGTGTCGATTCTTTGGAATTCAACAAGAGACGACATACATTAGGCTTTGACCAGAGCGATCAAAAAGAGAGACCTACCTATAGGTGATTGTTTTATTCTCTATTGATAGAGAATGAGAGAGAGAGAGACAGAGAGAAAGAGAGAGAACATATTAAGAGCATAATTTACTTTCCAACCTTGTTCTTACGTTTATTCTTCTCAAGAGCCTTCCTCCATCCTTTACCATTGTCCTACGGAATTCAAATTCATAGCTTATTGAATGAAGGACTCTATTTTGTAACTTCTTTAATACTCCAAGGGACACTTCACATGCTTTTGTAAGCATTTACCAATGGATTAAAGAAACATAGCATGCAAGGAATAAAAGAAACCTAAATAGAATACTTCGTCGAATTCATTTCTTATGGTTGTAGCTTTTTCGTTTCTCAAAGTGATGGATGAAGACAATGCTTTCTTCATTGCTTCATAATGAAAGGGCGTTTAAAGTTGAGGGACTTTCTCTCAAGTTCTTTCTCTTTTGGAAAAACAAAGAGAAGCAACAAGCCTTTTCTGAGGAAGCTACCCACCAAGTGGAAACTTTTGAAAGGAGATAACAATATTCTCTATTTTGCATGAAAAGAAAAGAGCATAGATCTTATTGTAACCATATAAAAGCTTTGTATGGCTTCATTGGGCCCCAAAGAATACCTCATGCGATGTGGAATTGCTTGAGTTACCTCTATAAATTGGGGAGCCTAGAGTCAGTCTCTCCAATTCCTCCTTGAGAAAGACTTTAGTTGTGTGAGGATGCTTAGAGGAGCACCATTCGAGCTACTAAACGTGTGTTCAAGCCTACTGAAAATACGTGGAAAGGAACATACATACTTGGAATGACCAGCAAAACTCTTTTTAGGTGAGTAAAAAACCCAAGAGAGTTGAACCAAAGAACACATATGTGCTAGTTTGCTGCTCTGCAAGCTATTGCAACCACATTATATGAGCAAAATAAGATCTATATTATCACTATCAACCACCAACGGGGGAAATGTGTTGTCATGAGTGCTCCGCACCTTCATTTCTCTCTATGAGAGGCTATGGATGGCTAGGTCCATGCCCAAACATTGATGTATGAGTTTACAACATCATAAGGCTACTAAAAGTGTCTACTTGAGGGGCTACAGGATGGTGCTTACCTCCTTGTTGGGTGTCTTTTGTAGCTCCAAAATGAAGGTGATATCACGGATAGAACTAGAGTTGTGCTTCCTGAAAAAGGGAGGAAAAAATGGATGTCTCATGTGCCGTCTTTCATCAAGATATAATTGGCTCTTTGGAGTACTCGCACAACATAGACCATAAAATTATAGTAAGAAAGATCCATATCATCATGGCCCTAATACCAATTGTTGTTGAGGGACCATTCCTTCACAACAAGGAAATGTACCTAGCCAATATATAGTTC
>MU260590.1:5000-7500 GCA_020310875.1 Ceratopteris richardii
ATGTGTTTGTATCTACATGTGTGTGTGTATGTGTATGTGCATGTATGCATATGTGTGTGTATGTGTATGTTTGTGTATGCATGTGTATGTATATCTGTGTATGTGATTGTGTATGTGTATATGTGTATGTGTGTGTATATGTGGACGTGTGTATGTACATGTATGCATGTGTGTATGCATGTGTGTATGTATGTATGTATGCATATGCATGTGTATACATCCAATTTGTATGGATGTGATTGTATGTGTGTGTGTGTATATGTGTATGTGTGTTGTCAGGATCTTACTCACGCGCATACAGAGATTACGGACACAGAAAACACACAGAGAATAGACGCAACAAAAGACGAGACACAACGCAGTATTGGGTGCAATCTCCCCCCATGCACTCTGTTTCGACAGTCCACAGAGTGCATGTATCTATAGGAATTTTGATTACGTCGAAAAGAGTGGTTACAAGAGGGCGGCTTCGAAAAGCAGGCGTGAACTAAAAGCTGGTAACTTTTACAGAAAGCCATTGCTTTCAATAATAGAAACTACGGTCTACAATGACCATTATTCTAACCATTACTTTTCTAACAATAGAACCTTCTACGTAGGTTTATTTACAAAATAAATAATAATTATTCGGATTATTGATGTGCGCCCTTTCACGCCTTGCACACTCCTCACGAACCTTCAGCTGCTATATCAAAAACATCAAAAACATATTAATACATTAATAATTTAATAAATAATAATTATTCGGATTATTGATGTGCGCCCTTTCACGCCTTGCACACTCCTCACGAACCTTCAGCTGCTATATCAAAAACATCAAAAACATATTAATACATTAATAATTTAACATTTTAACAATGCCTTGTTCAATAATATTTAACATTTTAACAATGCCTTGTTCAATAATATACAACATGCCTCTCAGTTGACAAGCAACTGACCTCAGTTGATAAAAGAATTCAACACTCTAACAATTGTAATGGAGTGTTCAACATATTCCATATTACTGTTACAATCCAACAATGCATTGGCCAACATATTTCATGTCACAATCCAACAATGCATTGTCTATTCGATATTTCAATCCAACAATGCATTGGCCAACATATTTCATGTTACAGTTCAACAATGCATTGGCTATTCGATATTTCAATCCAACAATGCATTGGCTATTCCATATTTCAATCCAACAATGCATTGTTCAACATATTCCATAAGGTATAACATGCCCCTCAGTTGAACAAGCAACTAACCTCAGTTGATAAAATAATTCAACACTCTAACAATTATAATGCAGTGTTCAACATATTCCATATTACTGTTACAATCCAACAATGAATTGGCTAACATATTTCATGTTACAATCCAACAATGCATTGGCTATTCCATATTTCAATCCAACAATCCAACAATGCATTGGCCAACATATTTCATGTTACAATCCAACAATGCATTGGCTATTCCATATTTCAATCCAACAATGCATTGGCTATTCCATATTTCAATCCAACAATGCATTGTTCAACATATTCCATAAGGTATAACATGCCCCTTAGTTGAACAAGCAACTGACCTCAGGTGATAAAATAATAAACATGGATGGCCAGTCACATGTTTCATCACTGAATAAAGAAAATAGGCATGTGCCATGTAAAAATACATGCATGGAAATGTTCATGGAGCTGGTACATTAATGTGTTTGTGGTATGATATACAGGATTTAAGTCAAAAATGTAATCCAAAAGTGATGACAAAAATGAATATCTGGATATGATAAAATAATAATTAATTTTCTAATCATGAATTTATACTTGAATGCATGTGCATATGAATTTTGTAAAAATTTCGGCAGCATAACGGCGTGATTTTGAAAACCGGAAAATTTCCGACAAACAATTTCCATGATATAGATGCCAATAGGCACAATCTATGCACAAAGAAACCAAAAGGGGATTACACACCCTGACATATGTATGTTTCTCCTCGCTAACCTGCAATAAAATACATACCTGTCCCTGCAATAAGAATTCATGTACCATACAAGACAAACCATGTTTAAACGATGCGTATATTCCATGTACGATGCAAAACATGCATGTCCAAAATGTAAGTGGATGCAAAAAGAAGACAACTATGCATATAAATTGACAAGTATCTGGATGGTTACAAAGTAATTTGCCGATGTGTGCAGGTGCTGAAGATGATCCACCCCTTTATCATAATAGCATGACAATATGCCTTCAGGAATCGAGGCTACGAAAAGATGATTAAAAAAAAAGTTTGTTTGATGATGAATGGGTAAAGTCCAAATTCTTTTGATCTTGGAAGAGAAGCTCAAAAGATATGTTATAGCCACTCTATAAAGAGATCGGAGATATCTTTCTATAGCAGTAAAACAAAATCTCAAAAATGAAAGGTAATATGCTCCTATAGACTAAATTCAATATGTAAATACAACACAATTATCAAACATGTAAGGTAAACTGTAAAGGTAAGAATG
>MU260590.1:12500-72500 GCA_020310875.1 Ceratopteris richardii
TGCTTGCACATGGTTTTGAGAATATTCCAAAAGACAACACCTTATATGTTAAGTGTGTTAATGATGTACTTCTGATCATTGTTGTATATGTTGATGACATGTGTTGGTGTAGTCAAGGCAATGAAGGTATTACAAGACAGGGGAGTCAACGTAAAGAGTCAGAGCAAAGAGAAGGACCAAGTAGGCAAAGCAATCAAAGAAGATCCGGCAATTAGGCAATACAATTTTTCCAAGACAAATCCTTTTTAATAGTGATTTTCATCACTACATGAACATTGTAAGTACCATTTTTGGTAGATTAAGCTCCATTTTGTTGAAGCCAAGGAGTCCGCAAGCTTGAGGAGTACTAGAAGTAGCTATATACCAATTTTCATAATATTTAGACTTTGTTTGAACCCTCAAATAAGCCCTAGAACCTAATCTTTAACTACGCTGGACACTAGGTTTGAACAGGGCCAAAAGCTAGTAAAAAACTATAAAAAGAGCTAGAGAGCTCATTTTTGAGGTTAGCTTGTTAGTGTTTTGAGCTATTGTAAGAGACTTTTTGAGTAATACAAAGAACTCATTGTTCCTCTCTTTGTTCTTGCCTTGTGTGTGCATGTGTGTGTATGTGTGTGCATGTTTGTGTGCTTATTACTCAGGCACTTGTGCCCTCACTTGCTCATAGTCATCATACTAGTCTTCACGTCTCCACAAATTGACAATTATGAGGCGAATCTCCTCATGTTGGTACTTGCCATTGTGCTAGAGTGACACCAAATTTGGCTCTGTTGTCGGGGAGAGAGCTTTGAGGAAGAGCGTGTGATGGTAAGATGTAGAGTTGGGACATTGGAGTCGTAGGTAATTTCTTTACTTTTCCTTATTTTTCTCTTTCTTAATTCATCATCATCATCCTCACCATCTCCTGCCTCCATCTCCACCTTCGCAAAAATTTTTGTTTTTTGGTCATATCACCTTCCTCACCTCATTCCCCTCATTTCACTTATGAGAGAGAGCGAGAGAGCAAATTTGTGTGGGATATTTTTGCGTGTTTCTTGAGCATTCTTGCAGTACGGACTTCCACATCAACTACAAAAGCTCTAGCAGGTATAGAAAATGTCTGCACAAGTCTCAAGGCATTGAGCTCTTTCAATTGTGATTGATAGAAAAATCAACCTTTAGGTAAAACTAAGTGCACAAACACACTCAAGGGACCTTGCACATCACAAATACACAAGAAAATTTCAAAAATTTGCATTTTCTCTGTCCATCATGATTGACGGCATCAATCGCGATTGACATTGTCCATCACAATGGATAGCCTGTCCATCGTGATTGATAGACCCCGATGGATAGCCAATCAATCATGATTGACAATATCCATCATGACAGACACTTCTATCCATTGTGATTGACTGAAAAATCGTGATTGAAATTTGCACACGACAAAATTCTTATCCATCGCGGTGCATAGAGGCCCGATTAATAGAAGGTAATGCAAAAATCTCAAAAAAATCAATCCATCGCAATTGACAACCCCAAGACCGACTGCCTCTCCATTGTGATTGACAGGCGTCCATCGTGATTGATAGTAGTCCATCGCCATCGATAGGTGTCCATCATGATAGACAGACTTGTCCATCCTGACTGACAAGAAAATCGTGATTGATACCCTAATTCCGCGAGAAATGTATCCATCATGAGTTAGAGACCCACGATTGAATTGTATTCATGCAAAAACCCTAGAATTTTTTTCCATCACGATTGACACCCATCAATCGCGACAGACACCATCAATCATGATGGAGATCCCCGTCCATCGTGATCGACCCATCAATCGTGATAGACACCCCTAAGAATCACAATTGACACCCATCAATCGCAATTGACACCTGTACATTGTGATTGAGAGGCCACAATTGATAGCTCTATCCATCGCGATTGACAACCCTCTCAATCGTGATTGACAACCAATTTTGGATAAATTTTTAGGGTTTTTTATTGGGGCTCCTCCACAAAAGCTCCAAATTTATTGAACCTAACCTGCAAAGCCTTTTCCAGTATATGTCCAACACTCATCAAAGTCTTTTTGATAGTAGGTACGTAAAGAACTCTCCTCAATAGATTTCTATTCCCATCAAAAGTAAGATTGGTTGTATCTTCAACCCTACTGAACAAATAGCACTCTGAACTGTTTATTTTTGTCTTTGTTAAAATACGATCATAGAACAAGGGAGTGAATACTTTCTTTGCTAGGAGTGGTCTATAAATCAAACTCCATTGTTTGCACAATGTTAGAGAAATACAGTTGAAATCATAAGAGATTTGGAGGAGATATTTGAGTGTCGAAATACATCTTTAATGAAACATTCGTTTGTATGAGCATACGCGCGCAATTGTTATAAGACGCTGTTTTGTTTGTTTGTTGAAGAAAATATTTGGACCATGTAGAAAACAAAAGTGGATTCTAAAACAAAGTAATGCATAGTACGCAGGAAATCTTGATTCATGATGATCTCAGATTATTAGAAAACGATGTCTGAGCATTCTTTTATGCTTTATGTGAAGTTCAATTTATATGACTGAAGTCCAAGTTGAACCACGATATTAGCTTTGAAGATAAACTCGAATGGAAATTGTTTGAGACTTCAATTTTTTTGCACGCATTTCTTTTAGTTCCCAAAGAATCTTGGAAACTATGCTAAGATTTCCCTATTGGGATTGCTTTGATTCTCAGGGAAAGAAGCTACCCAAAGTGTTAACATCATCTTCTTCTTCGGTTGATTCACTGTTAGGTGCAAATCATTGTTTGTCTTATATTTTCGTCTCATGACACTTTTGTCGCTTAGCTTAACTAAAGTGTTTGGGCTCCACTTTTTTTTTTTCTAACGGCTAAGCCAACGTTTTCTTGATCGTACAAATCTCTTAATTGAAATTATTTCCCTTTGTAAAAGGATAAGGTGAAAATTTGAAAAGGAGGAACTAGATCCATGATGGATACATGTTTTTACTAGGATCTAATCTCCAACATATCTTTGTGATACACTGAGGAATTTACATAAGTTTAAGAATCCCAATGTGCAAACCTCTTGTGCAAAGTGAATGCTAAGAAGAATGATGAGTGCCACATGTGGTTTCATTTGAATAAAGGACAAAGATAGGAACACATTGACAAATTTACTGAGGACATTTCCCCTTCATTCCTTCCATTTTATCCCAATCCATGTGTAAGCTTAAGCTTCCCCAAGACAAGATACTCACCTTATCTCTCCCTCCTTTCCATGAACTCCTCGACAACGTGTTCCACTAAAGTATTGCACTCTATCACTCCATAAGAGGCTTGGCATGGTTGCAAGCCATCTGTTGCTCACATCCATGTTTTTGGTTGTCTAACATATGCATTAGCGCCTGAACAACAATGTAGGAAATCCGACGATAAAGTAGTGAAATGTATTTTTGTTGGGTAAAGTTCTCAAAGAAAAGGCTATCGTCTATATCATCCATATAATAAATGCATTTTGGTTAGCCATGATGTTTTTTTTGTGGAAGATGCTATTCAACCACTACTTTCATGTACTAAGGAGACATTGGTTAGCTCCATAGATATGTATGACATTTTGCTGCCTCTTTTTACAGGTGGATAGTCTAGTGCTAGTCCTAATGAGGCAACTTCTTAGCCTTTACAAGTTTCATACGATGATGTAGATCATTCCATTTGATGCACTTGTTGATGAGAGGTGATATTAAGGATGCAAAGACTATGCCAAAATAGCAAAGTAGATTCATCTCTATCATATCGTACTCGTTCTGTCTCACATAGTGCAACTTTTGCATCACATTGCTATGCTATGGCTGCCTCTAGTCTCTGTAATGCGAATGAGCCTGTTTCCTTTGATGAAGCACAAAATTCAAAAAATTGGATGGTTTTTATGCAATCTGAATATGATGCCATAATGAAGAATGGTACTTGGTCTTTATGTGATTTGCCTCATGGAAAGAAGGCCATTGATACTAAGTGGGTATACAAGATAAAGTGTAAGCGTGATGGAATAGTTGATAGGTATAAGGCTAGGCTTGTTGCAAAGGGTTATGCTCAAGAAAGAGGAATTGTTTTTTATGAGACCTTTGCTCCTACATACCGAATGACTACTTTTTGTAGCATCTACATATTTGTAACTCATCATGCTTGGAATGTACATCAGTTGGACATTAAAACTGCATTTCTGAATGGTGACTTGCATGAAGAAGCGTATGTTTTCTAGCCCTATGGCTTTTTGCAGAAAGGGCATGGAAATCAAGTGTGCAAGTTGAAAAAGGCATTATACGGTTTGAAGCAAGCACTATGTGCTTGGTATGAAAAGATACATGCCTACCTCATTGCAAATGGTTTTGAGAATAGTCCAACTGAGAGCACCTTATATGTTAAGCGCACAAATGATGTCCTTCTAATCATTGTTCTGTATGTTGATGACATGATGCTCATTGGTCCTCATGAGAAGCATATTCCTAATTCTAAGGCTGATTTACATGCCTCATTTGAGATGTCAAATTTGGGGCATTTGCATCACTATTTAGGCATTCACTTTATGCAAGTTGATGGCAGAATAGCTTTGTGTCAAACCAAATATATTGAAACATTATTGCAACATTTTGGCCTTGAAGATTGCAAACCTAATTGCAATGTTTTGGCCTTGAAGATTGCAAACCTATTGCCACTTCCATGGGGACAGGTTTATGATTGAGTCTTCATGATGCTTGAGATGCATTTGGTGCTATCCTCTATAAGCACACTGTTGGATGCTTGATTTACATATGCATTACTGTGCAAGATATTGTGTTTCCTGTCTAACAGATGAGCACGTTTATGAATTGCCCAGATGTCAAGCATTGGTAGGCAGTTAAGCGCATCTTTCTCTACTTAAGTGGTACCCGGATATTTGGATTGTTTATCCCAAGGGGGATTAGTACCACCAAATTTACATGCTTTTTCTGGCTCTGATTGGGTTGCTTGCTATGACACTCGCGTGTCCACTAGTGGTTTTTGCTTCATGCTTGGTAGTTCATGCATATCTTGGTTGAGCAAGAAGCAGCCTACTCTGGCCATGTCTAGTTGTGAGGCTGAGTATAGGGCAGCTTTCATAGCGACTATTGAGTGTGTGAGGCTCAAAAATCTTATGAATGATTTGGGTTTTGGTCAGTCTTCTACCCCCACCATCTTCACTAACAGTCAAAATGCATTGACAATTGTGAGGAACCCTATGTTCCATGCTAGAACTAAGCACATTGAAGTGCACTATCATTATGTGAGGGAGAGGTTCTTTACCGGAGAGATCCGTTTGGCATATGTGCCCACACAGGAGAACATTGCAAACCTTTTCACAAAGGCTCTACCTAGGGAGAAGTTTGAAGCTTTTCTCAAAGCTTTTGGCTCACTTCCTTTTGTGGATTGATTCCACATAGCTTGACACTTCCTTATACATGAGTGCCAACTCCTTATTCACTACATCACTCCCAGATGGGATTTGTTGATATATTTAGGTAGTGATGTGTGTGAACACACTAGGACCATTGGAGCACTTTTCCCCCTCTTCAAGGGGCTTTTTCCTCCAGCCTATATATACACCTATAACCCCAACGCTGTCGTCAAGATTTTCTCTCCTCTCTCACTCATGACGGCCTAGAGGAAACACATTCGGTGAAGGTAGCCAGAATTGCCTGCAAAGTCTAAGATGCATCAAAGATGTCAAAGGGAGTTCACATGCAAACTTTGGAAGAAATCAAGCAAATCCAGGGTAGCAGCCAAAGCTAGTCAAATTTTGGAAATTAGGGGAAAATTTTCAATATCTCCAAATCAGATGAAAATCCATATACTTGTAAAGCCTATTAAAAGCAGTCTATAGCCTCAATTTCACATGTAAATGGATTTTCTACCACATTTTTATGCCATGTGCATTTTGTAAAAAAATGTAATTTTTCCACTTAGATCCTAAAAAATCTTGTATATGAATTTTCGTTAGCCATATGGTTTGACATCTATAAAGATCATATGTAGCTACATATTTGTACAAATTTTCAAGGCTATCAGAGCTTTCTAGAGACCTTAATGCCACATTGCAAGCTTCCAAATGTAGTTATACTTGTATAAGGGAGATTCAGATGGGAGTTTTTTTTGCATATTCCTAAAGGAGGCCTCTCAAAACATGTCGCTACAAATTTTCATCTTCATCAACGGATATTTGGAGAGTCAAAGAGCACAAAATTCAGTTTTCAAGGTCATCGCAGTTTCCTAGAATAAGAAAATTGAAGGCTTGAAGGGCTACCACATGGCAAACAACGATTGAACCATGTTGTACAGTCAGGATGAGCTCATATTCAAAGGTGGAGATGCACTAAAGCTTAAAGAAAGGAGGATCTACGAGTTTTTGTCATTGGATAAGCCTTTTGTGATGGTCAAAGACCATTATGCAAAGTTTGTCCAAAAATAGTAGTTTATCTTATCCAAATGGATGTCAGCATTGATTCGACGGTCTAGATCTGCCCCAAATCCAATGATGGAGAATGAATGCACCTAATTTTCACCCCTTTGCCCTATATCTCATATAAAGAACCAATTTTAGCCATCCATTTGATAAATCCAATTGTTGTAATCAAAAGCAGTTGATCCTAGGGTTGAGAGTTGATTTCTTTAGATCCATGGGCCCAAATTCATTCAAAAAACTATATAAAACCCCCCTCCAAACTCATAGAACATCATTGTTAGGCATCCATAGGGCCCTTGCTAGCTCATGGTTTCCTTGAGACGATCACCCTCAGTTGAGCATGTGAGGATCCAAGGTGGGCTAGTAAGAGCATAGTTCCTAGATTCAATTTTTTAATTTAGACCCACTCTACGATAGGCTCACAAACCCAGCTTCTCTTTCTTTGCTCACCCTCAGTGGAGTGTGTGAGTGAGTTAGAGCTAGTTTTATGAGTCTTAGTCTTCTTTAAAAACACACTACGATCCTAGAAAGACATAGGGTCAATGAAGTGGAACCTATCCTCTTACGTGTGAAATTCGGTTGAACTGTCATGGTGAGAGGGTCGTGCGGACCACCTTTGACCACTAGAATACTTAGCTTGAGGTTTCACAACATTCATGTATATGTATGTCATAACAATATCTTCTAATTCATGTCTCTCGTCTATGTCTCTTAGTCTCTTATATGTTTCCACATGTCTTCTTATATCTCTTTCTATGTGTGAGAGGGCTCCGCCGTCTTGCGTTAAACTAGTGAGGATGATCCATTGAGGTGAGAGAAAAAGTTTCTAATCATTTATACATCATGACCCACATGCATTCATACCACCCACAAAAACCCATGCATATGATTCGGTTTTGAAAGTGTATAAGAAGCTCCATTTGTGCCGCGACCGGACCCAATCCACCCGGATTTTGATCACGTCCACATTTGAATCGGACGTGAAACGCTTCATGGCATTTGCTTCTGATCTTGTTGGAAGGTTGTGATCCATATCATCTGTTACATATTTTTCATCCTCATCATATCATCATCATCATTCTTGATAGCTGCACTAGATTTCTCACAATATCGTGCACATCTTCGTCATGATGTAAATGCATTTGTGAGATATCTAGAGCATCGTGCATCAGTTGCACATTCATGTAAGATGGAGGAAGGATTCAAATCCCTTATTGTTGAGAAACAAGGCAAAAGAATAGTCTCTTCTATGTTGAGAGAAAAGGGAAAATTCAATGGCATCAACATCACAAGCTACTTAGATTTGTTTGAAGATCAAGCTATGATTTTTGGTCTTCCCGAAGATATTTTGATAACATTCTTTGAACGAATTGTTGATAGCTCTATCATAAACCGTGTCACTCAATATGATACTCTTCCTTGGAGTGATTTCAGAAAGGAGATGCTCAAAGAATTTTATCTTGAGGATTATAGCCAACATAATCGAGATGGATTCTTACGATGGGTCGACTCCCCAAAGCCTAGTAGCTCTATTAATCACTTACAAAATGAGTATGTTAGACACTATGAACAACTTGCTGATGAGGATAAGATAACTTTGGAACCTGATCTTGTGATCAATTTTCTTAAGCTTCTTCATCCTGAAACTCGTAGGGAAGTTGAATGGCGATTAGAAGAGCCGGATAAGCACTATGGTCTTACTGACAATTGGCAAAAAGTGCATAAAGTAGTAGAGGTTGTAGCCCATAGACATCAAAGACAATCCATGCTTTATGAGCAAACTAGTCTTCCTCAAGCTAACCTTCCATAAACTAAGGAGCAAGTTAGAGAACAATCCCATGCTATGCTTTTTGACTCTAGTCCTATTCCTCAAATGATGGAGCCTGGTCAAGGTTTTAAAGCAGAGCCAAAGAAAAGTGTAGTTGAACAATCTCAAGTGGAAATTCTCACTAAGCAAAAGTCTTATTGCTACACAATCCAATTTGGCCAAGATTATAGATGCTTTACAATCTAATTACATCAAAACTTTCTAGAATCAAATGAACCCAATGTCTTTTGAAGAGCCTCATCAACATTTTATAGCTCCCAATCAAAATCCACAAGTAGCTCCTACTCAAGCATAACAAGTTCTTCTAATGCAAAATTCCTTCAATACAAATTCCTCATCCTCATGTGCAAAATCCTCAAATGTATCAAAACATGTATCCTCAAGCTTCTGAAACAAATTTTCAAAATCCTCAAAATCAAAATTTTCAAAACCATCAACCATATGCTATGAAAGCTCCTCTTGCACCTCAAGTACCACATGCTGCTCCCTAAGCTCCTCAAATACATCAATTGCCTTATCAAAATCCTAATTATCCTGTTCACGCAATTCTTTATCAACAAAATACTCAATTTCAAAATTTCCCACCACAAGTTAATCAAAATCCTCAAAATCAAAATGGTTTTGTGCGTGGCCCTCGTAGGTGTCCTTGGTGTGATCCATTAGAGCACTTTTTGAGAGATTGTGAACTATTGAAGGCTGCTAAGGAGTAACGACTAGTAGTAGACATAGACAAGAAAATGTGTGACTATCCATCTAGGCTATCTTTGCAAGGAAATTATGGTAAGGGAGGAATGAAAAAGCACTATGAAAATATAACCATAACGGATGTAGTAACTATAGGGGTGAAACTAGAAGTTCTTGATGAACAAGAAGTAGAATCAAGTAAACCCACAAAGGAAGTTGACTTTTCCATAGAGGCTTTAGTAAGAGCAAGAGATGAGATTAAGAGAATAACAACTTGGGAGTCATCGATAGAAGATCAATCTCTTATTTCTCACATATCCAATGTAGAAGAAAAACAAAAAAGAGATGAAATTGAGCCTAGTGAAAGAAGAGTGACTTGAAAGCAAACCTCAGAGGGAATAGAAACCATCATAGAGCAAGGGGAAACATCACAACCCAAAGGTACTAAAAATCAAGAATCACAAACCAATGAACAAAAACAAGAGGAGAAATAAAAACGTAAGAAGACAAAGCAAAGAGAAACGGAACCAAAGCATTTAGATAAACAAGAACAATCAAAACAAACTGAAAACCAAACACCAGAACATGAACAAAAACAAGATCCTGAGCAAAAACAAAAGAAACCAAAGAGAAAACCTAAAGCCATCTTGATTTCAGAAATTGAGAGAAAAATAGATCCTCTAGAGATTTTGGATGATATTTTTCTTAAGAGTCAAGTGACTATGTCTTTAGAACAAGTTTTCTCTATTGCAAAGCTTGTTTTTAAGATAACTTTATCAGCCTAATTAAAAGGAAGAGGTTTCCGCTCAATCTAGATACTAAGATGCAAGATTCTCTAGATCATGATCAAGCTATGAATGAAGCCTTAAACTTTGATGAATCTGATTAAGAGGACCTTGATGATGATGAAGTAAATGTTAATAAAAATTTCTTAGGACCTATTCAACCTGACCATGAAAATCATGAAAACAATCTTGAAAGTCAATTTAAAAGAAAATTTTGGTCTAGAGGTACATCAGAGATGCATGTTTAAATAGGAAATAATAAGAACGCTATCACTGTAAATGCATTAGTAGATTTCGGCTCTGAAATCAATGTGATTTCAAGAGAAATCTATGACAAGTTTTGATGGGCCATAGATAAAGATTGTGGATGGCGTATGAGAACTGCAGATAATGATGTAGGTACCCTGTATGGAGCTTGTGCTAGTGTGCCCATATTCGTAGGAGGAATCACATAAGAATTTCACTTTTTTATTTAAGATAAATTCTCCTATGAAGTTCTCTTAGGTCAGCCCTTTATTTGTGAGAGTCATATGGAAACTAAAGCCATGGATGATGGGTCTACCTATGCTAGAATTAAGTCTAAGGATGGAATGCAATCACTTCAAGTCATGACGGTAGGAGTGAATCATCCTAGGAATCGATTGTCAATTAGAAAGAAACCTATTGTTACTCAGGGGTCAGGAGCATGCTTGTAGTGATTGTGCACCTCGATTCATGTTTGGAGCTACATATGATCAAAATTTTGGATAGAATCCATTGTTGAGCATGACAACAATGGATATTGGTTTGACATCTCGCAACAAACCAACATGTACAATAGTTTGTTACTTTGTTTTCCACATTCTAGATTAGATTTTCTTCATAAGATTCAATTGTCCAAGTCTTTTATCCAAAAAACCCAAAAAAGTATAAAACCAACAAAATCATGGAACATGATGAGCACATTGAGCATGTGATTGAGACATCTCATTGTTTCTCTACTCTCGAGGAGTTAGAGTTATGTCCAATGAAATTCTAATTCCCATATTATTCTTCTTTCTTCCCTTGATGAGTATGCTATAATCCAAGAGTATGCTCTCAATGTTGACAAGTGCTCAAAATTTAACCAAACACATGATGCCTTAGTTGAAACAAAGTACAAAATTGTAGATAAAAACGTCAAACCCATAGCTCAACCATTACCCCAAGGAAGTAATGAAAAAATTATTGATGTGAAAAACGATCCAATTCTTTGGGATAAGAAAAACATAGGACATATATGCACAGATGAGACAATCAAACAGGTGAAAATTGGTAGAGATGATGAATTTCTTTTTCCATCAGAGAGAGATTAATTTGAGAGAGTCATATGTAGCCATGGAAAAGCCTTTACTATGTATCCTCATGAGATTGGATGCATAGATCCTAAGCTAGTTGCACCCATGATAATCTTTACTATTCCACATATTCCATGGAATCTTTGCTATATACTAGTTCCAAGGGCTCACTTACTTGAGCTAATGAAACTACTTAAGGAGAAGATAAACATGAGAATTTTAGAGCCATGTTTTGCACCTTACTCAAACAGATGGTTCATTGTTCCTAAAAAGAATGGGAAACTACATTTTATTCAAGATCTCCAACCTGTCAATAAAGTCACCATAAGGAATGTAGGAACATGACCCATTGTAGATGAGTTTGTTGAATCATTTTTAGGACATTCTATTTATTCAATGGATGATTTATATTTGGGATATGACCAATTCCAACTAGCTATTGATAGTTGTGACATAACCAGAATGAAAACTCCTTTAGGCTTAGTGCGAATGTGTACTTTACCTCAAGGAGCAACTGATCTGTGGCTCATATGATGAGTGCTATGAATATGGTCTTAAATGATTTTATCCCTCATATAACCATGCCATTCATTGATGATATTCCAATTAAAGGGAGTGAGGAACGTGTAAAGGATATTACTTTAGATTCATCTGGATGTGGTAAATTTGTTCTTGATCATATCTCTGATTGTGAATGGATATTTCAATGATTTGAAGAGGTAGGTCTCACATTTTCCATAGAAAAATATGTTTTAGGTGTCAAGGAGGTTCTTATTGTTGGACATTTATGTGTTCATTATGGTCGAAAGCCATACCCATAAAAAGTTGATGCCATTAGCAAATTTTTGAAACATGTAGCAATGTGAGTGAGGTACACAGATTTCTCAGTGCTTGCATCTTTTATGTTATTTGGATCCCACACTTTGCTCATGTTGCTGATTGTCTCTATGACTTGTTGATGAAGAAACAAAAATTTATTTGGACTCACAAACACACACAAGCTATGCATAAATTGAAGAAATTGTTGCTTGAAGCTCCCATCCTTAAGCGTGTAGACTATTCTGTTAACAAACCTATTACTTTGACTGTTGATACTAGTCCTATTGGTATAGGTTGGGTCATAAGTCAAGATGATAGTGAAGGAAATAGATATGCAATTAGGTTTGGGGCTAAAATTTTACATGAAACACAATGAAAGTATCCAGAGATCAAATGAGAACTATTGGGTATGGTAGCAACTTTGAAAACAGACAAAGTATATTTCATAAGTGCAAATGTTAAAATTGAGACTGATTGTTTGTCTCTCAATGGAATGATAGCCAATTGTTCATCTCCTAATATAGCTATGCTTAGATGGATCTCATATATTAAGTTCATAAATTTTGAGTTAGTTCATATGTCAGGTAAGTTGAATTCACTTTTGGATATGTTATCGAGAGCTAGATTTGATGATGATCTTGAAAGTGATCTAATAAAGAATGTGAACTTAGTTGACTATGTTCCACATATATATGAGTATGAACAATTTCATGAGTCTGACTACGAAGATGAATGGAAACACATAGGAAAGTATTTGAGTACACTGCAACCATTACCTAGTTGGACTACGAATAGATTCCATAAAATTAGGAAATGAGCTTACAATTTTTTCCTACGTAATGGTTATCTTTGGAGACATTGCTAAGGGTAAGGTTAAGAATCCACAATGAATCCTAGGAAAGCGAGGTCTTCAATTGCAAGTAATGAAGGAAATGCATGAGACATTATGGGCAGGTCATAAAGGATTTTTTGGAACATATGATAAAATTAGAAGTGCCTATTATTGGCCTGGGATGTATGTTGACATTAGTAGCTATGTTTCTACATGTTCTACTTTTCAACTTCATACATCCGTCAAACATAGAGATCCATTGCATCCTACTTATCCCCCCTGTATTCACTACAAGTGGGTAGTAGATCTTATAACTACGCCTAAAGGTATTGACAAAATGTGTTACATTATACTTGTAAGAGAGGACTTAACTAATCATGTAGAGGGACGTGCACTATGATCTAAGACCACATACAATGTTTGCAAATTCGTGCTTGAAGATGTCATAAGTCGCTTTGGGTACATAGAGAAAGTAATTGCCGATCGTGGAGAGTTAAATGCGAGAGAATCTAAAGAGTTCTTTGAACATTATGGTATTTTTTTGTCTCTCATTACTGCATATAATCCAAAGGCCAATGGTAAAATAGAGAGAGGGCATCCACCTATTGTGAAAGCCATATCTAAAGCATGTAATGGTGATATCAAACAATGGCTTAGATTCTTACCTTTTGCACTTTGGGTAGATAGAATGACGTGCACATGTACTACTGGACATATGCCTGCTGAACTCATGTACTATCAAAAACCATTGTTTCCAATTCAATCTCATATTTATGCATGGTCAAATTTGCCTTGGTCTGAAAACATGTCTACTGATGATTTTTTGAGTTTGCGCATTAAACAGTTAGAACAAGGTAAATTAAGACTTGATGAAGCCGTTGAAAAATTAAGAGAATCTAGAATAAAGAACAAGCATTATTTTGATAAAATGCATCAGTTGCATCCTAAGCCGATTGAAGTAGGAGATTGGGTGCTCATTTATGATAGTACATCTGACTCTCAATATGATGCACACAAAAAGCTCACTCAACAGTGGTTTGAGCCATACATTGTATCAAAAGTCAACAACAATGGTACGTCTGCTCATTGTGAATTAAATAGTGTTGCACTAAAAACTTTGATTGTAGGTAAAAGGATAAAGCTATTCAAGAAACGTGATAATGAAGAGTACATTTTGGATGAGGACATTGAAGAAGAGGACAACAATGAGGCCGATTCATAAACAGGAGTATCCATGATAAAAAATAAAAATTTTAAAAATAATATAAAATTATATATATATATATATAAAGTTCATGTTGCTTTGTTTTTTTCAAGTTCATTTCACTTTTTTTTCCATTCTTGCTTGTTTGCAATTTCACTTCATGCATGTTTCTTTTTCAATCTTTGCATTGCATTGCATATCCACATCATTTGAGTCAAACGTGGCAAATGATGATTTCTCTACTTGTGTAAAGTTGTATCTTAAGTAGTAATTTATCTACTAAGAAATCGGTTATAATATTCTAGGGTTATGGAAAGATAGGACATGTAGATTTGGAGGTTTATTTTGATGAGATGACTTTCATATATAAACATGCATATGTATCCTGTATCGAAAGCATAATTGTTGAATTCCTAGCTCCTACTAGTGCATGTTTCTACATCCTTAGTCCACCTCACAACACTTGTATCGGAGTTTAAACGACTATTCTCCGTCATAAAAATGGTTGTACCTTGTATCGGGGTTTAATTTTTGCCCGTCATAAAAAAAACGCTGCTACATGTTATCAGGAAGTTTACACTTTCTTCCACCTCAAAAAAGTGATTGTAACCATAAAGTCACTGAATCATCATTAAAAAAAAATGGGAGAGAGCAAGACAAAGGAAGCTAAGGAGGCATAGTAGAATAAATCATGGGATATATAGGTAGATTTATGCATTAGTGGAGTTTAGTTAGATTCCTTGCATGTTATCAGAGAAAGAGCATATTCATATTTATGTAGGAAACAAGTTGATCCAAAATAAGATAAAGATTAAAGATGTATCTTGAAAATCCTAAATCTTCATTTATAATCGTATTTAAGGTAGATTGCTTTATGAAAAAGGTACAAATTTTTCTTCAAGATGAGAGGGACTAATGCCTAAAATGACTCAATACATTTATATCCACTTCATATTGATGCTTGTTTGTTTTCTTTCTTTACATGTTGTCAATAGTGCTTGTTCATTTGCATATACGTTTCCTTTTTGTTCATGCATATTCATGTTGCGTGTTTCAATTCTTTCTTTTATGCAAATTTTGCTTCATGTCACTTTGCCTACTCATTCATGCATATGATCAATTTTTTCTTCCATGTTTCTTATGTCGCCTATAAAAGAATTTTACGCCTAGAACATTTTGTTTTTCAAAGATACTAGAGTGGCGCTTCCAGAGGAATTGCATGTTTAGTGGGGGCGAATGTCATCGAGATTTTCTCTCCTCTACCACTCATGAAGGCCTACAGGAAACACATTCGATATTGAATGTAGCCAGAATTCCCTGAGAAGTCCAAGATGCATCAAAGATGTCAAAGGGAGTTCACATGCAAACTTTGGAAGAAATCAAGCAAATGCAGGGTAGCGGTCAGAGATGGTCAAATTTTAGAAATTAGGGCAAAAAATTCAATGTCTCCAAATCACATGAAACTCCATATACTTGTAAAGCCTATCAAAGGAAGCCTATAGCCTCAATTTCACATGTAAGTGGATTTTCTAGCACATTGATATGCCGTGTGCATTTTGTAAAAAATGTAATTTTTCCACTTAGACCCTACAAAATCTTGTATAGGAATTTTTGTTAGCCACATGGTTTGGCATGTATAAAGATGATATGTCGCTACATATTTGTACAAATTTTAAGGCTATTAGAGCTTCCTAGACACCTTAATGCCATCTTGCAAGCTTCCAAATATAGTCAAACTTGTATAAGGGAGATTCAAATGGGAGTTTTTTCTACATATTCCTAAAGGAGGCCTTTAAAAACATATCCCAAAAAAATTTCATCTTCATCAAAGGATATTTGGAGGGTCAAAGAGCACAAAATCCACTTTCAAGGTCACCACAGTTTCCTAGAATAAGAAAATTGAAGGCTTGAAAGGGTTGCCATATGGCAAACACTGATTGAACCATGTTGTACGATCAGGATAAGTTCATATTCAAGGGTGGAGATGTAGTAAAGCTTAAAGGAAGGAGGATCCACGAGTTTTTTCATTGGAGAAGACTTTTTTCATGGTTAAAGATCAATAATGTAACGTTTGTCCAAAAATAGCAGGTTATCTTATCCGAATTGTTGTTAGCACTGATCCGACTTTAATTGTGAAAGTGTATAAGAAGCTCCATTCGTGGACCATTCTTTCTTTCAAAAGTTGATTTATGTGTGTGGTTTTCCTTTTTGTTCTCATCATGCAAACATCCATATGTTCCCCTTTCATAATCAAATCATGACATCTCTCCTCCCCATACCCAACTTCATCTTCACCCTCACATTTTGATCACAAAGACCTTCCAACACTCACTAGCTTCATACACTCTGCATGTGTTGTGACTAGACCCAATCCTCCGGGATTGCGATCACCTCCACAATGTGTATCTTATCTTTGTACATCCTAGTGGTAATACATTCAGTATTGTGTGTTCTACTGCTAGCTTTCTCTTCTTCCTTGTGCTCTTTGCATGCTTCCGCAGACCTCAAACTCCAACAATATATATATATATATATATATATATATATATATATATATATATATATATATATATATATATATATATATATATATATATATATATATATATATATATATATATATATATATATATATATATATATATATATATATATATATGTGTGTGTGTGTGTGTGTGTGTGATGTTTCTACATGTGTGTGAGTGATGTATATGTATGTATGTATGTATGTGCATGTGTGTGTGCGATCTATGTGTGTGTGTGATGTGTATGAAGCTCTCTCTCTCTCTCTATCTATCTATTTCTTTCTCTCTCTGTCTCTCTCCATGTCTCTCTCTTTCTCTCCCTCTCTCTCTCTTTCTTGTCCTCTCCCTCTCTCTAGCTCTCTCTCCTATTCTCTCTCTCTATCTCTATCTCTCTCTTTCTATATATTATTTCTCTCTCTCTCTCTCTCTCCCTCTCTCTATCTCTCCCCTATTCTCTCTTTCCGCTCCCTCTCTCTCTCTCTCATTTGTGCATGCTGGATCCACGTTGTCACTCTTGGTAGAATATTATTGAGAGAAATTGATTTGTTGTGTTTTCTTTGTAGTCATAAATGCAACATTTCCTTGTCGAAGACATTTTGTGATTGCTGCACAAAATGTGGCTTGAATGTGATATTTTCTATGACAAAATATGTTGCCATCGCATACAAATTTTGCCCACTTATATATATATATATATATATATATATATATATATATATATATATATATATATATATATATATATATATATATATATGCAACGTTCTCTAAATATACTTTTGTATATGCGATGCTATCCATTTTATTTTTAACAAGCATCACATTGGCCTATGTTTCCTTGTAGGGATATGCATGTCCATGATGAGCACAAGAGCATGCATATATATATATAATGTACACATAAATGTGTGTTTAAATGCATGTGTGAGACCTTTTGCATAAACATGTATAATGTATGAATTTAATAATTTTGTTTTTTAGCAAGAATAACAAGATGCCCATGAATGATTTTGGCTAAAGGCCATGTAAGGTTTCTTTTCGAGGAGGAAAATGTAAGCATGTGAAGTGCTGGGAGGAGAAAACTACTAATCAAAAGGGGAAAGTACGTGAAAGGTCATTGAAGGAGAAAAAAAAGGAGGTGGGCTTTTGGTATTGGGGGGGGGGGGGGAGGAGCTAAGGATTCATTGGCAAGAGGTGTGTTGTGGGATAGAAAATGAGAAGAGAGAGTAGGATTTGAAGAGAGTTTCTAATATTGAGAGGAGGGATAGATATAGAGGACGAAATCACTAAGAGGGGAGAGAATTCATAGCTTAGAAGTTGTTGCACTCATCATAAGAGAAACAAAGATCGCACAAGTATCGAGGAGGTTGAGGAAGGTACATGCACTACTAAAAGGCTAGAAATAAAATGGAGTCTCTTCCTTGATATGGAGTGCTCTGAACATACGAGAGATGAGCTTCAGCTTCTTTCTAGTTGGATGGAAGGTTATCCACTCTTTTGAGAGGTCCAATAGAGAGATGGAAGGAAGCTTTTTTCAAATCATAAATAGCAAAGAAATTGGTTTAATATGTGAGTTTCATAGAGAGATAAGTTCCCTTCATTTCACTTATCTACGACCAAAAGAGATAGGATGGAGATTATGACTATGAAACCAAAATATTAGAAGGCATTGAAGCACACCTTTCAGGCATTCTCAGATATTTCTAATCTCCATTTAACTTTCTAGTATTAAGAGCCAAGGGAAAAAAGAAGGTAACTTGATATCTCTTTTACTCCTATTCAAAGAAGAAATTGGAATTGAATGTGTTTTGCAATTTGTAAATAAAGAGAAGTTCTTATCATGATGGATTGTTTCTGAATGGTCTAATCTTCTCATCTCATTGCATATATTTTTAGTGATGGATGTGGGGAAAGGTGGATGGCTTTATTACACGTCAAGATGAATTGAAAGACATTTTTTTTTCTTCTTTGAGTCTTAGCTAAAACTTTTCCCTGTATCAGAATGCATATGAAGCTCCAAGGGCCACTACATTTTAACCCAGATGAATTTAAGAAAAGAGATTAGTGAAGAACTTTATTTATTTTACATGTGCTTATGTATAAGACAAGAGTTGTATATATACATGCAGATATAAGTTTGCTAGAGACACTTGAAGTTCTATGTCCGTATACATGCACATCCATGAGTTTATTGCTCTGAACTTGATTGTGTTTGTGAGCTATGCTTATGTGTAATTATGTCTGCGTGTTTGACTATTTATGAGTTTGCATGTGTATGTGTGTGGTTGCGTTTTGCAAGGGAAGCGGATGACTTAGGCTAGTACAGTGGACGCACACATAACTGAAGGTAGAGGAAGAAAGATTGCTAATGAAATAGGAAAAGTTGAGATCAAATGGAACTTTAAATAGTGATAAAGGATGAGTGGCATACATGAAGATTTCATTGCAAAACATATGAGCTTTTGTTTGCTCGTGATTGTGTTGGATGAGATCGAGCAACTAATCTGAATGCTATATTTTGTGCAGTTTGCTTACCGGAAATAACAAAGGAGAACAAAGCTTAAGAGTCTATAGTCAGGTAGTTTTGATACTTTGTGTGTGTGTGTGTCGAACTCTAGAGTCTGTTGTGGCTTATATCATGATAATTTGAGCGTTTATGTACCCACATATTGTGTGTGTGTGTGGATGTGTGTGTGTGTGTGAGTGAGAGAGAGAGAGAGAGAGAGAGAGAGAGAGAGAGAGAGAGAGAGAGAGAGAGAGAGAGAGAGAATGGTAAGCGGCTTAGTGAATTGTATTGAGTTTATTCTCAATGGGAAGCGTTTAATTTCATGGACAGCGTTGGCTGCTCCTTATTTACAAAGGGAATGTTCAATTTTTGCAGCTTTCACCATGACTTTATGTATTTACAATAGAAATTAGCGGGATTAAATGATTATGACTGTAACCATGAAGAACCATCGATGAAGCTGACGGTCTGGAAAGGGGCGGCTTGGGCGTCTGTGAGCTCTTTCGACCAGCCTACCCGCTTACTTTCATCTGCTCCAGGACCCGAGCATTTATACTGACCATAGAAGACCTTGCTGCAAAACCATGAATAAAAAAACTTATACCAGGAAGACGCTACACGGATCCATTTACTCTGCTTTAACATTTAATCGAAGTTGTTAATCTAATAACGTACGGATTATAAATGAGGAATAGAGAAGATTTGATCTGTTTATTCTCGATCAATATCAGGTCATGTGGATATGGCGCAACTTGGCCTTGCACAGTAACATTCAAGCAGAAACTTACAATGGAAATGGATATCACAGTTTCACACCAAGTTTTCAAGAAGACACGGACTTATAAACAGCTTATCATCAGATTATCCTTTTCCAGCCCGCTCTACCGCCATACCATGATCCGCAATACGAAATTACCTTGCACGCTTCAGATGCGGTACTTAGCTGTTCATGCACAATGGCTATGCAAACACAGAGAGAGAGAGAGAGAGAGGGAGAGAGAGAGTATACTTCTCACGGCTGGAGTCGCCCCAGTTATACCAGCCCACTGGCTTCACTACATTTGCCATATATGTATAGGAGAAGATGACCCGTGAGTATTCCCCCCACGCGCGCCCCAAGTACGCCATGCCCTCCCCCGTCACCTTGCAGTTCACAAATGAGAAGCCTGTATTCTCGTTAGGGCTCGAGCGCCTCTGTGCCGTCAGCGATTCTGTCGACCTCTGCACCGCACGCAGCTCGCATCCCTGTGCAGAGAGATTGAAAAACGAAGAATGTCATTTTTCGGTGGCGGCAGTGCCTTTTTCTGTACTAGACATATCGACGACGCTGTCCATGAGTGCAAATGTGTATGTCCGTAGACGTTGGATATTGGGTAGTAAAAACACAAATCTTGTAAATTGTAATTACTTTTAATTAGTCCGTGTTGTAAATTATAATTATTTTTAATTAATGTAATTAGTGTGTGTTCGTTAGTGTGGGTGGTTCGACCGTTTGCGTTTTGAAGCGGGGCAAGAGTTCAACCTCTTCTATGGTAGGATATGTGTGGGTCTAAGGTCAGTACAATGCCTTCGGAGAGTATTAAACTAGATGCCTTCGGGTAGTTTCTCATTCCTTCAGGTAGTCTAACTCTTGCTTTGTGGAATATTGGGTAGTAGAAACACGTTGGATATTGAGTAGTAAAAATACGTTGGACATTGGGTAGTGAAAACATAAATCTTGTAAATTGTAATTACCTTTAATTACTCTGTGTGCGTTAGTGAGGGTGGTTTGATCTTTCGTCTCTTGAGGTGAGGGTTAGAGTTTAACCTCTCTTTATGGTAGGACATGTGTGGGCCTAAGACTAGTACAATGCCTTCGGGTAATATTAAATTAGATGTCTTTGGAATGTTTCTTTTAGTGTTTGCCTTCGGGTAGTCTAACTCTTACTTTGTCCGATAACAGAGATCTCATTTGTATTAGACAGGTTCAATTGTACAATTATCCTTTTAATCAATTCAAGAAAAAGGAAATTACTTTGAAATTCGACCGAACTTCCTCTTAAAAGAAAAATTACTTTTATAATTTGGAATGAAAAATCTCGTGTTTCGCATGCATGTATGTGTGTGTGCGAGGGAGACAGATTCTGCTTAAACAATATCATGTGTTTGCATGAATGATGAGAGACAAAGAGATAGAGTTAGAGAGAGAATCACAATTAAAGAGATAGAGAAAGAATCAAAGTTTTGTGTGGAGAGAGAAATAGATAGAGAGAGAGAGAAAGAGATAGAGAGAGAATTAAAGTTTTGTGTGGAGAGAGAGGTGTGGAGAGAGAGAAAGAGATAGATTTAGAGAGAGAATCACAGTTAAAGAGAGAGAATGAATCAAAGTTTTGTGTGGAGAGAGAAACAGATAGAGAGAGAATTAAAGCTTGATGTGGAGAGAGAGGTGTGGAGAGAGAGAGAAAGAGATAGAGTTAGAGAGAGAATCACAGTTAAAGAGATAGAGAAAGCATCAAAGCTTTGTGTGAAAAGAGAAACAAATAGAGAATTAACGTTTTGTGGAGAGAGAGAGAGAGAGAGAGAATAGGTGCATGAGACCCTCTCTCACTGCCTACATCTTGGTACTCAATATACCTTGTAGAGGGACTGCCCATTGCCGCATATGAAGTCCACGGATCCTTGGATGAGACAGCCCTCAAAGTAATGTCTTCCCTCGTCATCATACAACGTGTCTTGGCTAGACAAGAAATTGCAATTGTAGAATGCAGCTTGATCGCCTGAAATTCGTAGCGCTACTGCCTGCCTGTTCTTGGAACCAATCGGAGGGGGCGGTGATGAATTCTGCACCATAACAAAACAAAACGTTAAACCAGCCATGTGACCAAAATTTCACTCTCTCTTCTCTTGCAGTAGCAGCGTTGGATATGAAGGACGCTTAGCTGCGTACCACGAAGCTGATGCCTTTGGCGATGAAGCCCCGAGCATCAATGCCGACGGTGGCGCTTTTTGCGAGAGTACCTGCGGATGCTAGAGTGTCTTGCCAGGTTATCGTCGTCGAGCCTGCTCCTGCTCCTTGGAACGTGATGTACGGCTTGTTGGACGGCACATGAACTTTCTCCCTGCATGTTTTGATGAAAGAACGACATGAACTGCAATCCTTTTTCCGACACACACGCTTCGCTTACAACACTACATTTTATTTCTGAGAGATCAAGCTCGTGGCCATGGAACAGACCTACGTGCTTATCTGCACTCACATATGGGATTTTCTTTCCGCACAGGGATATGCTATGAAGTGTGTATTGGATACGAGAACTTACTTGTAGACGCCGGCAGCAATCTGAATGACGATGCGCTGGCCATTGCCCGGCGACACTGCATCTACTGCATCTTGGACCTTAGAGAATTGAGCCCCCGACCCACCGACGGTGATCACGCCCCCTACCGCCTTACTCGCAGCGAGCTCATCATCGCTGTCCATAGGACGTGAAAGAGTGCCGGAGTAGTACCGGGAGTCAACTCTCTCTATCCATGCCATGAAATCTCTTTGTTTCTCATCCTGTTCAGAGCCTTCCGCAGGTGTACTACTTTGGCTCTCTGCAAGGACAGCGTGATACTGGACATGGCAGGCGGTTACAAAAAGAAGCATCAAGGCCATGACATGGACATACAGCTGATTCGCTGCTCTAGAATCCATGGAATCAGTACCTCCAGAAGTGGCTTTTGTCAGAAAGGACAGATCCTCTAAAGGATGGAACTGAACATATGTCTTTGCTGACTGCTTTACGGAATGGCCCTTTATATAGCTGCGAACCGAAAAGGGCGAACGCACGAATGGAGCTACGGAATGAATACGTATTACGCACATTGTCGCCATCCGTTCAGCTCAAGGAGGACGGTTCTATGTTGTAGCAGTCGAAGGGATTGGTGAAGAAAACTGAGGTAAATCCGGGCAAGTACCACAGCCATGTACTTCCTGTTGCGCCATTGAAGCTTAATACCGAGAATCGCCCTTGTGATAGCTGGGCCCCGGGAGCGGCACAGCTAAGATATATCTACCCAACGCTACAGTATGCCACCATGGCCAAGATGATCCATTGATGAACTGTCGCCGTGAGGGTGAAAGGTTATTAGAAAGGTTGAGTGATTCTAGCTTATGGTTATCTGCAAAAGGTTGTTGAAGTTGATCTCCGGAGTCCGGTGTAAGACAAAGTAAAACGCCATTAGTCTGTCACGCGCCCTAACGAAGTAAAGGCCATCAATCTGTCATAGAGGCAAAGTATTAAGGTCGTGCATGGCTCATCGTAATGGATGACAACTCATTGACGAGACCCAACGGATGTGATTGTACAGCCGTTGGTCGCGACTTTGCGTATAATGGATATTCAGCTCCTAATAGTAATATCCTGTTGAAACTCTGATCTAGGGGACTTGACCTGCTCAAAACATTGCTCGCCATAGCCTGATGAAACTTTGCGAATAACTAAGCGAATCGCAATCTTTTTCCTGCGCAGTGCGGCCTGCCTCGCTGCCGCCAAACTAGGTGACACCGTGACACTCGTGTACTTCCGGACCCGCATCTCACTGACCCACAAACGGTTGCAGTCTCGCTTTCGCTGGTGAAGAAGAAAGAAAAGCAATGTTGTTTCATCGGTCGTTCATTTACATCGAGGAGGTGGAATGGCGAGCTTTGACGTGGATTTTTGACATGGATTTGTAAAAGTACACAGGAATGGACGGATGCTTATTGGTTCATTGTACCCACATGGTTGTAGAAAGAAAATTTAAAATATTATTTTCATCCACATAATTAACATCAAATTTTTGGGAATGTGTTCAAAAGGGTGTGGTGTAGCGGTTTGCGTTGAGCACTGTGGGGCAGAGTGCCTGGGTTCAATTCCCACCTAGCTGAACATTTCAAATTCCTTGTATTTTCAAAAAAAAAAAATTCTTGGGACGTGCTGAGCCAAGAGGGGGAGTCGGAACAGTATGCATAGTTTTATACCACTTGGTGAGCAGACTTCTAACTGTGTTCCACCTCTATGTATGAACAGGGTATGATTAAAACTGTTGTAAGGATCTTTCTCACGCGCAAACAGAGGTTACAAACAAAAAAAAAACACACAGAGAATAGACGCAACAAGAGACGAGACAGAACACAGTATTGGGTGCAATCTCCCCCCATGCACTCTGTTTCGACAGTCCAGAGAGTGCATGTATTTATAGAAACTTTTGATTACGTCGAAAAGAGTGGTTACATGAGAGCGGCTTCGAAAAGCAAGCGTGAAACTAAAAGTTGCTAACTTTTACAGAAAGCCATTGCTTTCAATAACAGAAACTGCGGTCTACAAGGACCCTTATACTAACCATTACTTTTCTAACTGTTTCTAACAATAGAACCTTCTATGCAGGTTTATTTACAAGCTAAATAATAATTATTCGGATTATTGATATCTGCCCTTTCACACCTTGCATGCTCCTCATGAACCTTCAACTGCTATATCAAAAACATCAAAAACACATTAATACATTAATAATTTAACACTCCAACAATGCATTGTTCAACATATTCCATAAGTTATAACATGCCCCTCAGTTGAAAAAGCAACTGACCTCAGTTGATAAAATAATAAACATGGATGACCAATCACATGTTCCATCACTGAACAAAAAAAATAAGCATGTTCCATGTAAAAACACATGCATAGAAATGTTCATGGAGGTGTTAAGTTATTAAGATTATTTGTGAGATGTTGACATAGTCTTTCAATAAGTCAATAAAATAACATATATTTATAACTATTCAAAATGTTTTGTTTTCAATTATTCACGGTCTAGAATATAATTGAAGTATTCGAATGTATTTTGGAAAGCATAACTAGAATATGCTCCTATAGACTAAATTCGATATGTAAATGCATCACAAAAAAAATAGACTAGTGAAAAGGTTGTTGTTGCTGACATGGCTGCTTCAAATTGATCATTTTGATAAGCAATTGGTACTGGTTCTCTGCCTCATGAGCAAAAGCAATAGCCTTATGAAGGAATGTAGGTTGGCCTGAGCGAAGCTTTGCTTGAATCTCCTTCTCTAAACCATCATTATACTTTTTCTTCATAGCATTGTTTGAAAACACCTTCAAGCAAGTGAAGAGACACTAGGTATTGGTAGAACTAGTCCGTATAGGTTGTCAATGTATCACCTTCCATCCATGTAAATTTTTCCCACAATTTTCGAACATGTAGGTTGAACTATAAAGGTAGAAATGAATCCTTAAACTCTTCTTGAAAAGCCTTCCATGTGCGTGGACAATCTGCACTATGACAAAGATCATTCCATTATAGTTGTGCTCTTCCTACCAAGTAATTGGTAGCAAACTTGACTTTCTTATTTTCGGAATATGACTCATCGGAATAAAAATCATCGAATAGAGAGAGCAATGATAGGAAAAATCGGTCATCCTTTCTTCCATCAAGTTGGAGCATAGCATAGCGTTCTTGAATAGCTTGTTGAATTGCTTGAAGTTCTTGTTGCATAATCTCTAACTGTTCCGCGAATGAAACCCCCGGTAAAGGTGAATTGCCAAAATCCTCCATTGTTGCTCTTGGACCCTTAAACTAGTGTTTTCCTCTTGGGGTGTACCCTCTAGAAACGTACCCTAGCAAAATGTACCTTGTCTGGATGTACCCTGATGTACGTTGTCTTGATGTACCCTAGTGTACCCTGAAAAGTGTACCCTGACAGGATGTACCATGCGAAGATGTACCCTGAGACGTGCCGCATCGCGTCGCACCGTGCCACCTTGAAAAGTAAGAAGAACTGCAAGTTATGTTAAATATAAGAGGAGAGAACTAGAGTGACAACTCCAAGAAAGAGTGTAGTGGTAAAAGTACTTCCCTTGTAAGTAGGAGGTCATGGGTTCAAATCCTCCTACCTTAGGGAATCCAAAACTCTCTATTGCCACTCAAAATTAAAATTTCCTCGCGCATAGCCAACGGTCACCAAGGGAGCCTTGGGTGTCAATGTTGCCAATGTATTATCTAAGTGTTAGTCGATAATAACTCAATCCAATTTTCGGACGAGTATTATCGGGTCCTTGGGTTCTTGGGAGTGGTAGGGGTCTGTTAGACAGAGGCCCTGTACTATTTTCCCAATCTTTTACACAATCACCAGTAATTTTTCACTTCTTAATACCGGAGTTGAGTTTGAATACTAACTACTCCTCGGTTTGATAAGCACTGGAATGTTTGGCCCTGAATATACTATAGTAATAGCACAGTGATTCTGTCAAAACTTACAACTACGAGAATACGTTCCTCTCAAAATACTCCGCAATAAGACGATTTCCTGCGACAACTAAACGCACCGAATGAAATGCACAGACAACTCGAATCGAAATTATATTAAACTTTTCGTATGCTGACTCAGATCATGGATCTCTACCGCAATTAATGATTCACTAAGACTTCTGTCTACACACAGATCCTGGTCGAATACTCAATGATCACTGATTAACATATAAAATCCTTGTTACTTAACCGAAATAGTAATAAAATCTGTTTTTACACAGTCTCACGCAGGACAATCAATACACAATCTCAAAATCGAAAAATATGGAATCATATATAACTGATCATCAAATAGACTCACAACATCACAAAATACCCAATGAGAATCGATTCAACCAAAGAATAGCAGAACAAATGTTTATGAATAGAATGGAACAATACTCAAGGTTCTCAGCAATATCTCGCGAACATAGACATATCCATCCTTCGGTCTCTCTCAAATACATCCTTGCTAACTATCACTCCAAGAGTCTGTGTACACCATAAACTCTACTCCACCAGTTGAACGAAACGATGACGCGACGACAGAACTCTTTTCTCTTTGACGATAGAACTCTTTTCTCTTCGACGATAGAACTCTTTTCTCTTCGACGATAGAACTCTTTTCTCTTCGACGATAGAACTCTTTTCTCTTCCTGTCTTCTGCTTTTTATTGCTTCCGCATTCTTCATTTACCGCCTCTTGCGAAATTTCCTACTTCTCCGTCATTTCAGCCACCAATCTTGTTTATCCTTCGTCTGCGGTTGCGGTTGTCTCGCTCCATTAGCCTTGTAACACTGGCACGCACGGTGGACTCGAACCCGCAAGCGCAATATTGTAGATGATATCCTTTTGCCTGAGCTATCTTCCTATTTTCTTTCTATACATGCATCAGAAAGATTCTGTATACTGTCCATATCCTGCTGGTGATTCAGCAAATATCTTTCAATCCCGAGTGTGTCACTGTACGAGATAGGTTGATTTTCCTCCAGAACTTCCTCAAACTCGTATAGCTGGTCTAGTTGCCTCTTCATGAAGTTCTGCTTACTTATATGCTTCTTGATCATGTGCTTTAAGTGCTTCGTCTATGGAATCAAAGTACCCTCTGTGCTGTTGAATCCATGTCTTCTGCAGAAGTCATGTAACCATACAGTATCCTATCACCACCTGGCTGAAATATCCTTTTACGGTGTCTGTTAGTCCATGCCAGGTTTTGATGTCCCAATCTTTTCTGATTGTACTTGTTCTAGTGATGGAACAAGTATAGCTAACCATCTCCTGCGAAAAAGTGTCCAGCGATTTTGAATATGGCTATCCAACTGTTCTTTTAGTAAATTTATGTCCATATTTGTCATCATTGTGGCATTTAATTCTACACCCTCATCTTTTAATATGTGCTTTTCGAACTCCTGCAATACTTGTATTCTTGACTGCAAAAGTTGATTTTCGGTTTGCAGGTGAGCATTCAGGTTAGAAAACTGGACATCTCAGTTTGAATTTGTGTTTGGATAGCTTGCTGCCACTGATTGAGGCCTTGGACATACTTTTTTATTGTGATTAATTCGGCCGTAATACGCTGGTTGCCTTGTTGTAATACCTGTATTAACGCATCTTTGCCGTCCAATTCTTTTTGCATCTGTGCTATTACTGAGTTGGATGCTTGTTCTTGTTGCCGTAAATATTGGGAAACTTCTTGGAGTTGGTTCTGCATTTTTGTAACAAAATCGGGTTGGATGTTATTCGGTGGTTGCTTTGGACTGGCAGTAGGCACATTGTCTGTCTTTTTTCTTCTAAGGGACAGCCGAAATGGTGTTCCTACTGTTTGGTTCTGTGGGCTGTTATCTGTGTTTGGTTCTGTCGAGGGTTGGGCTTCTTCTTCAGGCGCTGTGTGGTGTTCGTAGCAAAGAGAGGGGGACGAGTGTAGCTGTTTCTTCTTTACAGACTTGGCAAATTCAAATATAGCAGCTAAATATACAGGTAAACGAGTGTATTTTTGGGACCTGCGTCTATCCCCAACAAAAAACTGTTTGTGTAAATGACTGTACAACCAGTGAGCCCAACTTACTTTTCCTCCTTTCTCTGCTTGTACTAGAGGCGAAAAATTTTCTCTAGACATAAGATCAAATCTGACTATAAAGCAGAGCCTTTCTAAGTACCATCTAAATTGTCCACGGCGAGTATATGTGGCATTCTTGATCATGAAATAGCATCTACGACCTTCACCCTCACCAAATTCTTTTTTCAGGTCGTTATAAGAACATTTGGGAAAAGTTGCTTCTTCGAACAACGGTAATTGAAATACTGACGAAACTAATTGTGGAGAAAATTGTACCTGATTTTCAAGAAAACCTTTTGTTTGTCGCATAATATGTAACTGATTCTCTGCATCGTTGTTGCCTGTCCACTGTTCCCAGGGTAATTTAGCAAACTGTAGGAGTCCGATCCTTCGTAACCAGTTCTCATTTTCCTTTGAAGAACTGTTAAACTCTATTTTGAACTCTGTGGAAAATAATATGTGTTTATGCAGACCTGGTGATGTTATCGAAGTTCTTGAGTCATCTTCATCACCCTGAGATGTAGTATCAGTTGTTGTCACCACACGGTTCTGTGTAAGCGTACGTTTTCTGAGTTGCCATCTTAGTATATCCGATTCAGACATGATTGTAAGACTTGCCGAAAGTAATGTGCTAGAGGTTAATGAGCACAAGAACTTGCAGAACACTATACAGAAAAATACTTTGCCGGGCATACGCATTTTATAAGTATTAGAACTTGAGCTGCCACTTGATAAAATGATGATACTTCGGTCATGACAGTTCATGCTGTTTATCAAAATTCTAGAATCAAAATCATCATTCTGGAAATCGAAGCTGGACTTGGGACGTCTTTTACATGTGCGAAAAGTATTATGCACAAAAATCATGACTTTTATTAAAATATAGCAGTACAACACCGGATTTGTAGGCCCAAAATCTATATTTCTGCTTCGAGACCTTCTAAATACATATTTCTTGCTGACCGAAAGATACGGGCAATCTTTTTCTTAAGCGTTTCTAATACATTTTTCAGGGTGTCGGGTTCTAATAATTGGGCATCTGTCCGCACCGAACTGAGCGCTATAGCTTCCGAAAGTACATTTTCAGCCTCTGTTTGTAAAAATGCTTCCTGTAAATAAAATTCATTGGCCAATGCTGCATCTCTGGCCGTCTTCATATCTGTTACTTGTTGCTGCATTCGATGGATGTTATCATTTTTGTGACGTACTTGACTCTCGAGTCTTTCTAACTGTTGGTTCAGGAACTGGATTGTTTTGTAAAATGCATCTCTTTCTCTTCTCGCATCTGCTAATTTTTTCTGTTTCTGAGGCTCTTCAATGAGATACTTATGCAATATGTTGTTGACTGTTGATAAACTGCTTTTTGTTGTATCCAACTCGAATTCTGTTTGAGTTAGCCTTCTTCTAGTTTCTTCCAGTAAGTTGCCTAATGCAATTCTGCCATCTTCTGCATCTTTGAAGTTCTGTGTTAGCTTAGTGATTTCTGCAGTAGCTTCTGTCAACATTTCTTTATGATTGTTTATAGTTTGCAGAGCTTCATCTCGCTGTTTTGTTATATCTGCCTGATCACTGAGTCGTTCTTGTAGCTGTTTCACCTGCTCTTGCAGGGCTTGATTTTCTGCTTTTACTGTATATATTTCTTCTTGAAGCGGAGTGATATCTGCTTCCAATATTTCTATTTTCTGCTGCAACTCCCTGTAAATGTTGTCTGTATCAGCTCTCATCTGAGCAGGTAATTGCTTGGAGAGGTTAATAAGAAACTGTCCGATTGATGCTAATTCAGAAAATACTTGAACAGTTGTGGAAGTTGTCGCGGTTGAGCAGACGTATTGGTGCGTAATTGATAGGAATTCGGTGGTGAGTAGTTCGGGGAAGATGATGATGTATGATCGGGATGGTCTTGAATGGGATGTGCTTCCTGTTGCGGTGGTAAAATAGGACGGGCTGTGTTAGAATTACTTACCTTATTTGCCTCCTGTTGTTCATTCGCAGAGAAACCGACATCTGTTGTTTCTGCTGCCTTCAGGAGCTTATCCAATGCATCATTAGTAGGTTGACATTCATGGATTTGTTGATTCTCTTGCTGCTGCTGTTGACAGACTCTATCAGTTGACATTGCTTCCGTTTCAGTCTGCTTCTGCGTTTGTAGATGCTCAGATGCTAATGAATGCGTTGATGATTCCTGGTGCATCGATGTATTTGTATCATGAAACCTCTCTTCCTCTTGATGCTTGGCTTCTGTTTCTGCTTCCTTGTCTTGCTTATTAGCTTCATTCTCGACTTGTACTTCCTGCTGTTGTTCGTGTTCCTTTTGTGTTACTCCGCCTGAATGCCGGTCAACCTCCTGTTGGACTTCTTCGTCTTGTTCGACTGAATCTGCATTCTTACTTTCAGAAGAACTGATTCTGATCCGTTTTCTTCTGAATAACTGATTAATTTCTTCTTCATCTTCGTCGTCTTCATCTAAGGGTTGCGCTGATTCTTCAATTTGTAACACTGGTCCTCTTGGTGGTGGTTGTGCTTGCATTATGGTTGGAAACAGGAATGATAAAATGTGTGGTAGTCGAGATCTCGGGGTTTTTCCTTTGTTAACTTGCTTCATAATGGAGACGCACTCCTTATGAATACGTTGAAAGAAGAATGAAGCAAAATTAACAGGTTCTCGGGCAGCTATGTCTATGGCAGAATAAAACGGTCGAGAAATACCATAGGTACGTTTTTGAAAGTTGAGTATAGCAACGAGGAATTGTAGTGCAGTTCTTTCAGGTTCTGGTCGACAGAGAATGGCGTATTCATTCGATGAAAATCGCGGGAACAACTCTGCCATTCGGGTTGCTGAGATCATGGGAACATTCTCGCGGCCTTGTGGAGTCAAGTGATAAACTTCTGTAAACACTTGGAATGTGATCACAGTTCTAGACGGTAAGGAAGGGAAAACCCATCGTTTCTCAGTAGGAGATACCCGAGCGATAGCGGAAATAATCTGTGCAAAGAAGGGGTGAGCTTCCACTGAGTGCCAGGGCAACTCGGCGAAACTACCCAATCCTCGTATATGTAGATAATTTCCTACTTCAGCCGGGATACCCTCGGCAAAAGCTGTATAGTTCGCTAGAGATTCCATTACACAGAGATACAAGACGCAGAACACAAGTATTCAGAAACTATGGCTGTGGTCGCAAAAGACTAAATTACCTATCCGGCGAGTTTAAGTGAGTTATATAAGAAATTTGTACAAAGAATATTTTAAACGGTATTCATTATACAAAACGGACAGTAATGTCTATATCTGACGTGCGTGCATGCAGAGATAGAAAAACGGGAGCGGGCGGCTGGACATAAATAGATATTAAAGTACGGCGATTACACTTATTTTATTGATTATGCCGAATTAAAACAAAAGGAATTAAAATACAAAAAAAAAGAAAATTAAAAATTTTGTGGTACGCTGTGTACCCTTGTTATAGCCGAGGTGGCGCTACTTGATACGGCCGTAGCTTTGAACCGTTTATCACTTTTGGAAGTGATTGTCCAGTCAATGTAGTCAATCGAAAAGTAGCCGGACCAATTTGTTCCGAAATTTTGAATGGACCGAACCAACGTAACTTGAATTTTCCGGCTGATCTATTGGATTTTGCATTGTAAAAGAGAACAAGCTGCCCTACCGAAAATACTGGAGTCTTTAAATTTCGGTCATGAGTCCTGGCCTGTCTTAATTGGATTTCTTTCATAGTTAAGAAACTGAGCCATCGGTGTTCATCTAATTCTCTAAGTGTTTCCAACCGAAATACCAATGAGTCTTCGGGTAACAGCTTCTGAGACGTTGCTACTCTTAAACTTGGTATTACAATTTCCATCGGAGCTATTGCTTCTATTCCATAGGCTAACTTAAATGGTGTCAAGCCGGTGGTTACCTTATATGTAGTGCGATAGGCCCATAAGACTGCAGGTAGCAACTGATCCCATCTTTCCGGTGTTTCTCTGGTCAATTTCTGAAGCATATTTAGCAGAGATTTGTTGGTACTTTCTGCCAATCCATTTGCACGAGGATAATATGGTGAGCTAAATTTATGACTGATCTGGAATGACTGTGTTAATACTTTCATCAACTTGTTCATAAAATGAGTACCCTGATCTGAAACAAGCTCTAGTGGCAGTCCAAATCTTGGAAAGACATCTGTTAATAAACATTTCGCTACTTCAACTGCTATAGCCGAGCGTAAAGGCCATGCTTCTGCCCACCTGGTTGCATAATCTGTGCAAGTCAATATATACCTGTTATTGCTGAATACCGCGGGAGGTGTGCTTGGACCAATGAAATCAAGACCCCATTTCTGAAATGGTTCTAAAGGAAGTACTGGATGAAGTGGAAAGTAATGGCGTTGTAATGGTTGTCCAGTTCTTTGACAGCTATCACAAGTTTTGATAAATTCCAATATATCTCTATACATAGTTGGCCACCAGAGTCCACTTTGTATAATTTTTCGGTGAGTAAGATCTGCTGCAAAATGTCCACCGGAAGGAGTTGAGTGAGCCAAAGTGATAACTGAGTTAACTTCATGTGGTGGAATACAGCGAAGTAGGATTCCGGTATGATCTGTATAATATAATTCTCCAGCAACTAACCGAAATCGTCGACTAAATCCTGCAATTTTTCGACGTGTAGCTGTGGGGACTTCAGAAGGTAGATATCCACTTGAAAGGAAGGTCAATAACTGATCATAATATGTAGTTGGCACTGGTTGGTTTGACAATTCTTCAGTAGTTGGTTCTGAAGTATAAATGGCTGGCGTTGTATCATTTATACCAACCGGAGGTTCACCTGAATCTAAGCGTGACAAAAAGTCTGCTAAGGCATGTGAACTACCTGGCCGATGAATGACATCATAGTCGAATTCTTGCAATAGTAGAACCCATCGTGCTAGACGGCCACCGATATGTTGCTGTCGAACCAAGTAAACCAATGCAGCGTGATCGACATGAAATGTAAATTTTCGGCCCAATAAATAATGTCTGAATTTTTTTACCGAATATACTAATCCTAAGCATTCCCTCTCAGTTACCGAGTAGTTCTTTTCTGCAGGTGCTAATCTTCTGCTAGCATAGTATACTGGTCTAAACCATTTATCTGTTTGTTGCATCAGTACACTTCCTACTGCTTTATCAGATGCGTCAACAAATACATGAAATGGGTTATCCCAATCTGGTGGCTGTAAAATGGGAACCTGTGTTAACAACTGTTTCAGTCGATCAAATGCTACCTGACATTCCTGAGTCCATTCAAATTGCCTTGCAGTTTTGGAAATTAATTTGTTCAGTGGTATTGCTACATGAGCAAGCCACCGTAAATGCCTTCCATGCCATCTCACTTGTCCCATAAATCGCATTACTTCCTTAGGTGTATTAGGCACCGGAGCTTCTAATACTGCTGAAATTTTATCGGGATCAACTTGGATACCCTGTGCTGATATTATATGACCAAGTAATTTACCACATGAAATCGCAAATACAGATTTGTTTGGGTTTAAACACAATCTATATTCTCTACATTTTTGAAAGCAACATCGTAAATGTACTAGATGTGCAATCATTTTACCGAAAATTGAAAAATCGTCAAGATATACTTGCATGAATGAGGTAAGATAAGGAGAAAATATTTCCTGCATACATCTTTGAAATGTGCTTGGTGCATTTCTCAATCCAAACCACATTACGGTACAAGCAAAAACACCCCAATTTGTAATAAATGCAGTTTTCGGTATATCTTCTTCAGCCATTCTTACTTGGTTATATCCACTGTATCCATCTAGAAATGAATACATCTCATGACCTGCTACTTTATCAAGCATCGTATCCAAAAAAGGAATTGGAAAAGGATCCGGTATTGTTGCAGCATTTAATTTCCGATAATCTACGCAAATTCTCAATTGCTTGTTTTTCTTTGGTACAATTACGATTGGTGAAATCCATTCTGCATGTTCTATTGGTACTATGAACCCAACTTTTAATAACCTATCAAGTTCAGCCTTTACCTGAGATGCATAATGTGGGTTCATCCGGTAGCTGGTTTGCCTTATCGGTTTTGCTTCTGGTTTTAGCATAACTCTGTGTTGATAGATACGAGGATCCAGGTCCTTCATGTCTTTGTAATCCCATGCAAAGACGTCAGTAAATTCTTGGAGTAGCTTGATTAAATCTGCTTGAAAAGCTTCAGGTAAGTTTTGCTTTATCTTTATAGGACGAGGGTGGTCTTCATCTCCAAGATTATGAGTAATTAACTGATCTTCTGGAACATAAAATTGTTGATATTTCTCTGTATCAGCTGAAGGTTCGAGAAGCGGCTGTAATTCATTACCTTGAATCGAAATGGTATTTTCCTCCTTAATTCCTTCGACAATGGGTATCACTGTACATACTGAAGCATTCCAAGTGTCTACCACTGACTGTAGATCAATAGTTCCTATCGTCATCAAATCAACATTATTCTTCAGAAATTCTTCTTCTTCGTCATCCGACAATCCATCTAACATATGAACTGGTTCGGCGAAATAAGGTCGAGCATGTAACTCACAGGGTTGTATAGCATCTAATTTTACAACACATTTGCGGTTTTTAGCTTTGAATGTAAGTTCCTGAGCTGACCAGTCTTGAATTACCTTGGCTTGTTTTAACCAAGGACGACCAAAAAGTAGATTGTAGTCTAGGGTAGATTCCGGCAATTCAAGAACAACAAAAGTCATCTTGAATGTTGTGTCTTGGACAGTGATAGGTATATCTCGGACCAGTCCTACTGGATGAACTCTAGATTGATCAGCCATCCTAACAAAGAATTGAACTGGTTCTATCTTAGTCCATCCTAACTTCTTACAAAGTGACGCAGTGGCAATATTCACGCCGGAACCTCCATCGATTAAAACTTGTGGAATTTGATGTTTATGAAACCATACCGTAATCAGAGGAACGGAGTGATCTACCGTAGAGTCTGATTCTGGTTGCACGGTTGCGGTAGCCGGAATGCAAGCAGATTTTGTAGTAGACTGTTGTTGAAATTGTTGGCGTATTCCGGGTACTAATGCCAGTAATTGCCCGAAAGGCAGTGTGATGGATGCTTTTGAAAATATATCCCAAGTTGGTTGCACTTGATTTTCATCCTCCTTAACTGTTGAAGACGAAGCTTGGTCTGAAGGTGGTAATTCTACTGCAGATGATGTACCTGCTTTTGTTTTGTCAGCATGAACTTGTGTGGTATCCGGGGACTGGATCACTGGAGTAGGTTCTGGAAAAACAGGTGGTTCTACGGTAGTCCACTGGCTAGCCTTATGATACATTCTGTGTTGTTCACGTATCCCTGGCTCAAATAATTCTGCTGCTGGTTGCAATTGTTTACCGGAACGGGTTTGAACTGCTGCTGCCTGCGTCTCTACAGGTGTAATTGTTACCACATTGGCCATTGGGTTTTGACGTTCCTTTTTCCTTTGATCATATTCCGCTGCATCTCTACAGAATCTTCTAATATGGCCCAACTGTCCACAGAAATGACATCGAGGTGGTGGTAAATTTTGATTTTCCGGTGGTGGTCCATTCTGCCAGCGCGGTGTGTTATAGTTGTTGTTCCTCTGTCCTCGATAATGTCGATACCCTTGTTGTTGATTGTGTCTCAAATGTGGGGGTACATATTGATTGGATGACTGACCTTGTTCCTGAATAATTGCATTAACTGTTGCTGCTCCTTGTCTTCTAGCATTGTATGCACAATTCTCAGTGGTATGTCCCACAATGTTACAAATGGCGCAATAAGTCTGATTTAACGCACACTGGGCACTTGTATGTCCTGAATTCTTGCAGGTGGTGCAATATACTTGCCTGGTTATTTCTTCAGCCACATGTTTATTTGTTTTAATCCATTCCAAATCTTCTGAAAATCCACCGACTTTGTTTTCTAGCTGAAGGGTCATTGCTATCACTGCATCGAGGGTCATGGCTCCTACACATCTTATAATCATGATTTGCCTAAGTTGAGGAAGCAAACCATTGATAAACCACTGTGTAATAACGTCGTCGGGTAAGTTAGCATGGGCTTGGGGTAGCTGCCTTAAATGCGTCCTGAACAGGGTAGCATACTCTTGTACAGTTTGATTTGGTTTCTGTCTATTGTTCTGTAAATACTCAAAGATCTCTGCAGGATTCTTTTTCAACCTGAATCGCTGCAGAAAAGCGTCTCGTACTGCTTCATAAGTACCGAAATGATTAATATCATATTCAGTAAGCCACCTTGCTGCTTCATTCACAAGTGTAGATTGAAAAACAATTGCTTTGTACGCCGGATCCGGTGGATGGTTGAGGACAGCATAACTGATTTCGAAGGTGCGTACGTGTGCATCTGGGTCATCTCCTGGAAACCCACTAAACTTTGTGTATGTTACTCCCGTTGAAGCCAATCTGGGTTGACCTACTTGTCGTTGTAGTTGTTCATTCATCGTAAATGTATTATATACTCCTTCTGTAATTCTGGTTGGAGTTTCTGAACTACCGAAATGTGTTTCGCCTAATGGCACTCTTTCCGGCGCAATTAACTTACTTACTATATTGCGAATTTCTGTTTCGAATAGTCTTCCTTCCTCCTTGATATCCAACGTAGGAGGACTTGCTCTCAAACTTTGTAGTTGAGCTGAAGATTCAGCCGAAAGTGCTGAATCGTCACCGGAAAACTGTGTTTTTCTTACCGAAGTTCCACCGGAAGGAGTCAAAATCGTGACTGGATACAACGTAGATTCGCCTGTATTAATTTCCTTCCCTAAAGTGTTTCTAATCGTATCTGAATCTATTCCAAAGACTTTTATGCTAGAATCCAACTGCGTCTTAATCGGTTCCAAAATTGCTGTATTTTCAACAGTCTGTACCGTAGTAACACCAGACAATTCTAGAGATGTACTACGTTCTACCGTAATTTCGCCGGAATCAGTGTTATCGTTTGTCACTTTTTCGACAACTGGGTCAGGTCTAATTGTACTAGTACCTCCCAAAGTTGTTCTTAATATCCCTAACTGATGATTCTTGGGATACTTTTCTCCTGATCGGGTAATCGGCATGTAGCATTTCCGTACTGATCATATAGTATTACAAACACACAGTATCGCAACAATCTGATTCTGTTGCTACTGTCCTTCCAACAAAATTTTAATTTGAACAAAATACCAGGCAATCTCAATGCCACTTCCCCAGCAGGATCGCCAAATGTTAGTCGATAATAACTCAATCCAATTTTCGGACGAGTATTATCGGGTCCTTGGGTTCTTGGGAGTGGTAGGGGTCTGTTAGACAGAGGCCCTGTACTATTTTCCCAATCTTTTACACAATCACCAGTAATTTTTCACTTCTTAATACCGGAGTTGAGTTTGAATACTAACTACTCCTCGGTTTGATAAGCACTGGAATGTGTGGCCCTGAATATACTATAGTAATAGCACAGTGATTCTGTCAAAACTTACAACTACGAGAATACGTTCCTCTCAAAATACTCCGCAATAAGACGATTTCCTGCGACAACTAAACGCACCGAATGAAATGCACAGACAACTCGAATCGAAATTATATTAAACTTTTCGTATGCTGACTCAGATCATGGATCTCTACCGCAATTAATGATTCACTAAGACTTCTGTCTACACACAGATCCTGGTCGAATACTCAATGATCACTGATTAACATATAAAATCCTTGTTACTTAACCGAAATAGTAATAAAATCTGTTTTTACACAGTCTCACGCAGGACAATCAATACACAATCTCAAAATCGAAAAATATGGAATCATATATAACTGATCATCAAATAGACTCACAACATCACAAAATACCCAATGAGAATCGATTCAACCAAAGAATAGCAGAACAAATGTTTATGAATAGAATGGAACAATACTCAAGGTTCTCAGCAATATCTCGCGAACATAGACATATCCATCCTTCGGTCTCTCTCAAATACATCCTTGCTAACTATCACTCCAAGAGTCTGTGTACACCATAAACTCTACTCCACCAGTTGAACGAAACGATGACGCGACGACAGAACTCTTTTCTCTTTGACGATAGAACTCTTTTCTCTTCGACGATAGAACTCTTTTCTCTTCGACGATAGAACTCTTTTCTCTTCGACGATAGAACTCTTTTCTCTTCCTGTCTTCTGCTTTTTATTGCTTCCGCATTCTTCATTTACCGCCTCTTGTGAAATTTCCTACTTCTCCGTCATTTCAGCCACCAATCTTGTTTATCCTTCGTCTGCGGTTGCGGTTGTCTCGCTCCATTAGCCTTGTAACACTAAGTTATTGCCTAAGTTCTTTGCCTTAGTCGAAACAGAAATAGGAACAGGAACAGGAACAGGAACCGGAACGGAAGACGAAGACAGAGACGGAATCAGAATCGAGAACAGAGTACAGAGAACAAAACCCTCTGTATTGATGCATGCAAAGCTCTGATACCACTATTGTGAGGATCTTGCTCACGTGCAAACAGAGGTTACAAACACAAAAAAACACACACAAAGAATAGATGCAACAAGAAACAAGACAGAACGTAGTATTGTGTGAACTCTTCCCCCATGCACTCTGTTTCAACAGTCCACAGAGTGCATGTATTTATAGGAACTTTTGATTACGTCGAAAAGAGTGGTTGCATGAGAGCGACTTCGAAAAGCAAGCGTGAAACTAAAAGTTGCTAACTTTTACAGAAAGCCAATGCTTTCAATAACAGAAACTGCGGTCTACAACGACCCTTATACTAATTATTACTTTTCTAACTATTTCTAACAATAGAACCTTCTATGCAGATTTATTTACAAGCTAAATAATAATTATTCGGATTATTGATATCCGCCCTTTCACGCTTTGCACGCTCCTCACGAAACTTCAACTGCTATATCAAAAACATCAAAAACACATTAATACATTAATAATTTAACACTCCAACAATGCACTGTTCAACATATTCCATAAGTTATAACAAAAACATTGCTTGCAATGCTTGGATTGAGCGTACAATAAACTAGTGTTGCTCCTCGGTCTGAATTGAACCATAGTAATAAGGAGTTGTCATTCCCGTCTATTGTAGAATAAAAGTTCATTGTTAGAAGGTCTTTTAGGATTCCAAATCTAAGATTAGATTTTCAAAAGTTTTTTTTAATTTATAATGAATTGAAAAGACACACACCCAACCTTGTAAGGTAGAGGCACCATGAACTTATGAGAAAATACATTCACTCAAGATCCCCTCCTCAAGAGTTCAAAGCATGAACCAAACTAAAGCAACGAGTGGTGGGAAAGTGTTCTTAGGGTGGGTTCACAAAGAGTGGTGACACACTCTATTATGTGCATGTACAATTTCGATTAGCAAAAAATATTTAAGTTGTTGTAGGTTTATCACATTTCAAAGCGACTTTCCCTCCTCAGAACCAAAATGTACCAACCTAAAAATGAACTCTTATTGGTCAAAGTCTTTGTGCAACCATTACAAGTGCTTTAATTTTTGTACTTTTGAGCTTATGTGCTGCCCTGTGTGAACCTTTCAATCACGACATTGAAAAGGTATTGAACTCAACACTAATAAATTGATGTAGTATTACTAGTATCTCTCCCCCCTCTTTTTTTGTAAGGGAGATTTCGATCTTACTACTTACATATGTCATGATTGAATCAATAGGGAGTGTGATTGTACAATGATGAACATGGTAGCAACGATAACACCATAATCCACAGAGGGAAGGGTAAAATACCTAGCACCAACTAGAAATGTACATAATGCAAAGTTCTACTAAGTATAGGCATTGGGAAAGCACAACCCTAAGGCAAGATAACAAGATTCTTTGAATCGATGAAGAGAAACCATAGGGTACACGTGTATGAACTATGCTATCGTTGAACAAATGAAGAGGGCCACAATGTGCACGTGTATGACCTAGTGTACATATGTATGGTCCATCATGCACATTCATGGCCCATCTTACTGTTGACATGGTCCACCGAGAATGCCTAAATGCTAACAAGATAAGTGTGGATTCACATTGTGCGGCCACACAAAGAACCATTCCATGTGGCAACCAGTCACTCATCTACAAGACGTCCTCCGTATTCCAGGTCCACAATTTTTTTTTGTTTGAGAGTACAATGAATTGAAAAGACACACACCCAACCTCGTAAGGTAGAGGCACCCATCTTGGGAACTTCATGGACATCCATCTTTGGGAACTCATGGATATGTCTAGCCAAGATTTGAACTCAGGACTTCCCCCTTGAGATTCAAAGCATCAACCACTAGGCTATGCAGGCTTGGACTGGTGCACAAAATATTGTACCCTCTTCTCCCCCCAAGAACGATTATAATCATTTTAGTTTTGCATGCAATGTGGCTGAGTGTGAATGGGGAAGGTGGAGGAAACAACATACATACAAAAACAACTCTACGCCATCAGAATAGTATGAATGCACCCTAAATCTTTGAAGGATATCAATTCATCTCCCCACAACCACAAGAGTGAGAGCATCTCCAACCAATGCTACCCTACGTGCGTGCATGTTTTTTTTCTGTTCATTACTTTGTAAGAACGGGAAATATTAAATGATACACACTCAATGGGCCCTTTATATCTCATCCAAGGCATTCTTTAGATGTGCTTTCTTTAAGCATACGTAACCTTCAAAAAGCAATACTTTCTTTAAGTATATGTAACCTTCAAAAAGCATCGATCGTTACGAGTAAGCTAGAAAGAGGAGGGAAGAGTAAAGGATATGCGCCGGAAGTGAACTCCGCAAGACTACATATTGACGACATCATTGATTCTCCGTCTAAAGCACTCATCATATAAACAGACAAAGAGAAGAGCATCAGCTCAAGCACGCAAGGCGTTGAAGAAGAGGTTGCTGAGCTGCCATGAAACCACCAGCACGGTCCATAAGCCCCAAAGACTCGTGTCTGTGTGCGGGATTGTTAGTGTGGGTGTGCATTATGTGTGGTGGACTATGTAATCCTCTTGTCCTTTTGCTACAAGTACTCGAGAGTAGAGAACCAGAGAAAGCCTATAATCTTGGACTCCATAAAAGGTTAAAGCTCGAGTTTCGTCCGTCATCAGGACTAGGATGCTCGACTGTGTGCGCATGAGAGAGAGAGAGAGAGAGAGAGAGAGAGAGAGAGAGAGAGAGAGAGAGAGAGAGAGAGAGAGAATTGCGGCTTGCGCGTCCGATATTCTTTGGGTCCTCTCGATCTCAAGACTCCAGCGTCATATAGTCAAGCAGGAAGAAGAAATCTGCTCATATGAGAGAGAGAGAGAGATGCGATGGGCAGCAGTCTGGCGAACTATTGTTCAACTTCCACCATCTTTTCTCCGATGCTCGAGGACTTCTTCCACTTCATGACGCACAAAACGGGGATACTACTAGACTGCACCTGTTGACCAGAGAGAGAGAGAGAGAGAGAGAGAGATTCGCGATGCGCGGAGCAGTCGTGCCCTTCAACTCTTCTTCACCCTTCTCCAACATCTTTTCTCGGATTTTTTTTTTTTTTTGAGAGTACAATGAATTGAAAAGACACACACCCGACTTTGTAAAGTAGAGGCACCCATGTTGGGAAACTTTGAGAAATCCAGCCTTAGGCGGGACCTGAACCCTGGCCATCTCTTCAGGTCCCTGGCCATCTCTTTTCTCAGATGTGCTTTGTTCTTTTGTCGGATATGGTTCAACGACCCACCTCATGAACGGCAGCAAAAGAAGCTTCTAAAATGATACAATAGAGCTTTTATTCCCACATTTGGATATAGTAAAATGCAAAAATCTGGTAAGCATCATTCTTAGAGGAAGTTCATGGTGGACTGGACGTGTCATTATTTCTTAACCTTGATTTCGTGTGGAGAGTCACAAGAATCAATGGTAGATCTCATATTACAAATTAAAATTTTCCTCGCTCTTTAAGTGACAATACGGTGTTATTTTGGGTGTAGGAGCGAACCACCAATAACTAGAAGTCCATCATTATCCTAAGTTGAGATAATACCCTCAAAATAGACGAAACGTTAATAGTTTTGTCTAGTTGCGCGAAGGTTATGAAAGGACGGAATTAACATTATTAGTAGAACACTTGTGTTTGATGAAAATCCCATCCAAAAAAGAAAATGGCTAGCTCTGATTATGTATCACATGTTGCATGACATTGGCTAGTGTGTTTGAGGTTGAATCACTTCACTAGTGACATTCACTCTTTCGCTCTTAAAATCTCTATTGTGGTTTAGTAGCATGTCTCATGTGATTGGGTTGTTGGCCTCAGTAAGGATTCAATCCACAAGAGTTGCATTTGTTTCTGAGCAAACAAAGCAAAGGGTTTGGAATTAATGAAGAGATGTTATGGTAAGCCCAAGATGGTTAAACAAGAGAGAAAACCATCTAGAGTCTCAAAGGGGAATGCAATCCGAGGAGAGTATATCTCAACTTAACAATGGCTACAGATGTCATAGCAAAGCAGGAAGATTAATTTACATGAGGGGATTCTTTGATAGATCTTATATAATGCATGGTAGTTCTTTGCAAAGATATTTTACAAGAAAAAAACTCTCTACATGTGTGATCAAATATTTTTGTTTTTCGGGATGAACCATAAAATGTTTGCTACCCATAGCTTCCATATGACAACCTCTAGGTGTCAACACACTCTAATCGCTTAGAGAAAAAAAATATTAGTTTTCACCTTGATAATGCATGCCCAATAGTAACAAGATTCAAGAGCTCTGTAAATCCATTCAATCGTCATATTATTATACATTCTGATAGGATAAAGAATAGCAATACCACCTTGATTTTTATGCAGACAATAGATACTTCAAGAAAATTTAGTAATTATATTGATGGTAGGATCATCACCCCTTTATAATCTTTTGGAAAAAATGCAAACCTGTTGGATTTGCTTTTTCACAGGTTTTCAACACGAGAAGTAATAAGTGATGGAATGGGGAATGCAATTATTAAGAACAAATAATTCATTAACAAATGAACTTTGAAGTACATTTGAATTTTTTTTTTGTTAAAAACAAGTAAGAAACAAATTCTATCTTCAAGCAAAGCAAAGCTAATTCCCATGGGACTCCCAAAAGCCTTAAAGAATACCCTCTAAAATAAGCTCACTGTTGGAGGAGATGGTGGTCACTTTCCAGAGATGAGATGGTGCTGCAAACCTCTGCTTGAGGAGTGAAAGTAGAGCCTTCCAAGAAGCACAAATAATCAGCCAAGTACTTTGGAGTATGATCCTTAAATCATTAAATAAAAAAAAATGAGTAGGAGGTTCAACTATGAACCAAAATTAATTATTTTGGTTACCACACCTACTCAAAAAGATGCATAATACTCCCTCTCTGCTAGCAATTGATCAAAATGCTTTTGGCCATATCTATCTAACTACGATAGCTGATTTTTGCAAGTATTTTTACTTGAAATGATAGACCATTCCCAAAGAATGATGCTGAGCAAGTTAGTGGTGATTGCTGCTATTTTTGGGCTCCAGTAGTATGCAGACTAGTGAGTAGTGCTTTGCACATATCTCAAGCTTGGATAAGGCAATGATAATGAAATTGATAGGAAGAGAAAATACGGTATACTGAACCTATATCAACTTAGATCAGAGCAGATGATGAAGTATACACTAAGAACCAAGTTAGAGAAGTTCACTATTTTGAGTGGTACATGATAGAGAAGAGAGAGTGAGATATAATCAACATGTATATACTAATGCATATAGAGTACAATGACATTGGAAATCAAAAATTGCACAACATGAGGGCAATGATAGAGCTATGGTATGCGATTAATATCAACATAAGATCCCTCTCAATATCTCTTCCAATCGGGGCTGCATTACACGACTTTTGAAGTCCTCTTTTATAGCTGAAGTTGGAGCTCTTTTTGAATTTGAAATTCAAACTTCTACCAAAAAGTGTCTCTAAATTTTTGGATCTGAATCTCTAATTATCTCACCAATAACTCGTGAAAAGATTCTACCTAAGTATTCTTGATTGAAGTGATTCCTTCTATGCAATTTTTACAAGGAGTAAAGACTTAGGCTTGGAGTAATATTTGCACCAATAGCTCCCTCTCAAGCCTAATATGCTTGGACTTCAATTTTCTTTAATCTCCTGCAATCTAATCATCATCTTGAACCTCTTCAACTTAGTTCCATCCAAAGATTTGTTTAGCATATTTGCACATTGCAAATTGGTTGATACATAGGACAATTGTATGTCCTTGCTAAGGAGCTTCTCTCTCCCATAATGATAATGCACTTCAATGTGCTTAGTCCTTGCATGATATACATGATTAGCAGCCAAATGAAGTGAGCTAGTATTATCTCCAAAGATCATTGGAGTGTATGTATGTATGCCTAATTCTGGGTAGACTAGCTTTAACCACATTGCTTCTTGTGTTGCATTTGCTAGGCCTCTATATTCAGCTTCAATTGATGCCAATGCCACAGTTGGTCATTTCTTTGATGAACATGAAATCAACTTTGATCCTACAAAAGAGTAGTAGCCTAAAGTGCTCCTCGTATCGTCTTTTGAGCTAGCCCAATCTACATCAGAATATAGCTTGATATCCAAGTCAGATGTGAATGGATAGAATAGACCTTCAGTTATGGTACCCTTCAAGTATTTTAGAATCCTTTTGGCAACTTCCATGTGAGATTTTCTTGTTGTATGCATGAATTGACTCAATGTACTTACTCCGTAGCATATGTGCACTCTTGTTTGGGTTGCATAATTGAGACTCCAAACAAGACTTTGGTAATCTATAGTGTCTTCAAGTAGTTCTCCTACATGAGAGCTACGTTTTTTATTCAATTATGTAGGTGTACCTGCATTTTTTGAGTTTTTCATTTTGAACTTAACTAGCATATCATGTAGGTACTTCCTCTGAGTAATGAAAACAGTAGAATCTGTATAAACAATCTCTAAGCCAAGAAAATATGTAAGCAATCCAAGATCATTGATCTTGAATTCTTCCTTCATCTGAGCTTTGATCTTCTTGATGTCATTGGCATCATCTCCTGTAATGATAATGTCATCCACATAAACACATAGGTAAATAACCTCTAAATTAGTTCTTAATGAATAATGAAGAATCTGCCTTGCTTACAACAAAGCCTTGGTCCTGCAAATTTGTGACAAGCCTATAGTTCCAAGCTCTAGGAGCTTGCTTTAAACCATATAGTATTTTCCTTAATTTACATACAAAATCGGGTTTGTCTTTGTCTTCATATCCTGGTGGTTGAGCCATGTAGACCTCTTCAGAGATCCATCCATTAAAGAATGCATTTTTAACATCTAATTGGTACATATACCAATTCTTTGAAGCAACAATACTTACTTAAACTCTAATAGTTGGCATCTTAGTTATAAGTGAGATGGTCCCCTCATAATCGACTCCATGTGTTTAAGCAAATACCTTTGCTATTAGCCATGCTTTATACCTGAAGATTATCCCATCTGAGTTCTTTTTCACTTTGTAAATCCACGTGGATCCTATTATCTTCATGAATGATTTCTTGGGACCAAATCGCAAGTGTTATTCTCTTGAAGTGCTTCAATTTCGTCTTGCATAGCTTCTCTCCATTCTTCTTTCTTATTGGCTTCTTCAAATGAAGAAGGATCCTCTATAATAGAAGCTTTCACCATGTTTATAGAATGCTTTGTGACTAGTAATGTGTCATAGCCATACCTTATAGGTCTCTTGCTTTCCCTTTGAGATCTTCTAAGTGCTTGATTGGATGACTCTTGAATATCTTCCAATTGGTTAAATTTTTCTTTGCCCTTGGACTTCCAAGCTTTGAATTCTTAAAGGTTGATCTATTTTTCATCTTTTGAGTTCACATCCTCTAATGTATGTGGTTCTTCCTTGGTTAGATTTGGAAATTCATTTTCCAAATCATAGGGTGGCTTTATTTTCCTACAATTATCTTCAAACTAGGAGTTATTTTCATCAAACACCATATCCCTACTAACTGTAAACTCTTTTTTAGTGGGATTATACAACCTATACCCTTTCTGATTTTGATCATAACCAATAAATATGTATCTTTCAGTCTTTGGATCAAGCTTTCCCCTAATCCATGAGGGTATATGTGCATAAGCAATGCAACCAAAGATCTTACAATGATCTAAGGAAGGTCTCCTACCATTCCATGCATCATAAGGTGTCATTCCATCCAAGGACTTGGATGGAAGCCTATTAATTAGGTAAGTGGCTATGAAAGGGCCTGTGCTCATAAGTAATTTGGAAGTTTTTTCTCATTCAACATTGATCTTGCAGCTTCTACTATTAGTCTATTTCTTCTCTCCGCCACTCCATTCTGTTCAAGAGTGTACCTTGCTATAATCTCTCTTTTTATGTCTCTATCCTGTAAGAAGGAGCCAAATTCATGTGAGAAGTACTCACCACCTCCATCAGATATGAGCCTTTTCAAACTTCTACCTATTTGATTCTCAATCAATGCCAAATAGTTCTTGAAACAAGTGAAAACTTCATCTTTATGCTTCATAAAGTAAAGTATTGACCATCTACTATAGTCATCTATGAATGAAACATAATAGCTTGACCCCGAGATTGATGGCTCTCTACAAGGACCCCACACATTTGTGTGCACAAGCTCCAAGTAGTCTTCATACATGTGTCCTCTTTTGTTGAATGGTTGCCTATGTGATTTGCCAAATTGGCATGCTCCACATTTGTAAATCATGTGTTGCTGGATACATTTGGAATGCCAAGCATACTGCATATTTTTTCTTCAATGTTCTTTTACCTATATGACCTAGTCTCTTATGCCATATCTCCAATTCAGATAGGGTTTGATCTTTGTAATTGAAGAGAGCAATATTCATTGTATCTTCAACTTCAAATGTAAAACGTCTACCAGATTTCTCACCTTTTGAAATCCTCTTGAAGCCTTGTTGAGGGTCTTCCACATATGCTCCATGCCTTATGAATCTAACCTGTAAACCCTTCTCAACAATCTGTCCAACATAGATTAGGTTTTTTGTTATTGTTGGCACATACAATACCTTACTTAGGAGGTTCATGTTACCAGCAGATGCTTCAATATTTCCAATCTTCTTTACAGAGTGCCTAGTTTCATCACCTGTATGGACATCACGCTTTCCTCTATGTTCTTCAAGGTCAGAGAACAATGCTACATTTCCTGCTACATGATTGGAACAACCAAAATCAATATAGAATAGGTACTCATCATCTTTACCTTTTTTGGTTGTCATATTCATGAATAAGAGTTTTTATAATAAAGTGCTTGTTCAATATTACTAGGAAGAAAATATTAATCTCTTGTTAATCACATTATTTTCAAAGAGTATATATATATATATATATATATATATATATATATATATATATATATATATATATATATATATATATATATATATATATATATATATATATATATATATATATATATATATATATATATATAGATATACATATATATAACCTGTTTGAGGATGCAAAATGATATTTTATAGATACCAACAATGGTTTCTATCTGGCCAAGTTCTCTATCTATAAGCTTTCTATCTTTTGAACTAGCACATGATAAATGCTAGAAAGAAGCAACAATGCTAGAATCGTTTGTTTTGCAAAAATGATAAATAACTTTGATTCTGATATGTTGTCCATAAGCCCACATATTAGTGAAAATTTGAGCCTACCATAACTGATGAATTATTAGAAAAGAAACTAATATACATATACATGTGAGAATATAATATTAGTAGAATAAAATTACCTTTCTTTCACAACATATCATTAACTCCCTCTCCTCATTTGAGATTTAATCATTATTTTCACTGAATCATTATATATGAGTATATAGCCAATCAGTGAAAGAAGATATATCTATATTCGCATTATTGTCGAGATCATGTCTATATCTTTTGGTTCTTGATCTTTTATTTTAGAGATTTTGAAGTTCCTATTCATACTCATTAATGAATGCTTGCACACATCCACTATTATATACAAAAAAAGGTAAAAATATCAATATTTTCTTGCAATGTAAATTGAAATGGAACCCCCTTATGTGATAATAACTCATTTCTAAATTTTGAAATTGGTCCATGCACATGGAGCTTCTTCATGAAATCTTTCAAGCTATTCACTAACATAGTACATGCACTCCTCAAGGATCTATCCCTTTGCCATATGTCCTTCTGGTTTTGCTCTTTGTCATACATAACCTTTTAATATTCCCATAAATTGCTCAACCTAGAACATTTATTGAGCGTTTACAACTCTTCAAATCATTATTTCATCCACAAGATGGATCAATGCATAAATTTGAATATCAAAAAATGATGTTGGAAGCTCTTTCTCCATTAGACATAGTAGCACCCTGCATTCACATTTCTTTTGTGGGATCAAGTCTTTGTCACTCTCTTTTGTTGTAATCCACCTTCTATCAATCATAAATTAAATTAGAAAGAAATTAACTCGTAAATAAAAGATATCAAATAATTTTATATATTAAAAATAAGAGTATGATAATTATCTTATAAGTGATCCAAGATGATAGATCACATCCCGTACTCCTTTGATTACACATCCATCAATCACAAGAATGTGATTCAGAAAGTTATGTCAATCATGTGTCTTTAACGTAGATAACTTCTCATGTCATCCAAAGTAAACATGTTTTGGAAAGATCCTCCATGTAATGTAGGTGTTCGAAATGATTGAATCCTATTGTTTTCACGCTTAGGTATGTGTGTGTATATGTATGTGTGTATATGTATGTCTATGTGTGTATATGTGTATGTGTATATGTGAAGCTATGTGTATGTGTAAGTGTATCTATGTGTGTGTAAGTGTATGTATGTGCATATATATATGTGTGTACTATTGCTTTTTTTGGCTTGAGATTAAAAAAACAGAAGATATTGTATGGTAGAATGAAATAAGAGAAAAGCAGACATACTTCCCGAGACATGGTAGTATTTTCACAAACATCTATGTCTTGAGGAATGATTTAACTTAGTAGAAGGTATGCAAAATAGTTTATATTATTGTGAGTTATAATTCTTATATGTTTTATAAATATTTTTCCTTTAATCTATGTACTTTTGTTTCATTAAATAAACATAGGCTGCTACATAGAAGAGAGTTGAATCATGTCATATGTTGTGCTTATGCAAAATGGGCGATCATGGTTTCGTTGCTACATTTGTAGGTATATGTTTTATTAAAACTATATTTTTTATTTTACTTAAGACACTTATCATTAATGTTTTTTATCTATTTCAATGCAGTAAAAGGATTATGGTCGTTATCCTATGCAAGAGGAAATCGAATATGCTACGATTGTGGATATCGATGTCTGAGTGAATAGATAAGAGATCATCTGGATGATTTTGTGAGTATTATTAAATTTGATATATTTTATTTTATTTTTATTGATGTTTTATATTGATCATCACAAGGTACTGAACCCTCTACCCATGATACCCTTTTAGATACACCACATCATGCAGATCATCATGAAGATGTGGATGATGATGATCAAGGGGTGATTCAAATGATCCACACTTTACATTGGATGTATAATGTACATCGATACACATGATATAAACACACACACACACACACACACACATGCACACACACACACACACACACACACACACACACACACACATATATATATATATATATATATATATATATATATATATATATATATATATATATATATATATATATATATATATATATATATATATATATATATATATATATATATATATATATATATATATATATATGATTCACACTTTACATTGGATGTATTATGTACTTTGATATACATGATATAAATACACACACCCACACCACACACACACACACACACACACACACACATATATATATATATATATATATATATATATATATATATATATATATATATATATATATATTCTTTTTTTTCTCATATCAGTTACATTTATAATTTTGTCTATGGTTTGAGTTCATATTTTTAATAATATTAGAGTTTTTGTTAAACTAATTTATTTTATTGAAGTGAATTATATGATTGAAATGTACTAATGTTTATATATATATATATATATATATATATATATATATATATATATATATATATATATATATATATATATATATATATATATATATATATATATATATATATATATATATATATATATATATATATATATATATATGCACATGTGAGTATGTGCATATGTATGTGTATGTGCATACGTATGTGTTTATGTGTATGTGCATGTGCATGTGCTTGTGCATGCATCTGCATGTAGATATGTTGGTTATGTGCATGTGTGTGTGCATATATGTATGTGTATATATGTGCATGTGATGTGTGTATGTGCATGTGTATGTGTACATGTATGTTTATGTGTGTATGTCCATGTTCATAAATTTCTAAACTGATGTGTGTGAACACATTAGGACCACCAGGGCACTCTTTTCCCTCTTTAGGAGGTTTTGTCCCCCGATTGGTATACATGCCTATAACCCTAATGAGTGACTTATCTTTTGTACATTGACTTGAAAATACATTCAATAGTGTGTGTTGTGATCCAAACTTCTTTTTATTCCTTGTGATATTCAGATGCTTTTGAAGACCTTAAACTCCAACAATTGGTATCAAAGAAGATCAATGTTTCATGTAGGGCACCATTTTCAGCCCTCTTGTCATAGTCTTAGAATCGCACAAAAATTTGTGAACTTGACTTGGCCTCCAAAAACAACTATCACAATGATTGTGTAGGCAAATTTATCCTCTTGTGCCAAACATATATGCAAGTTTTGGTTCACCAATAAAAGCACCTCAAAGTTTGCTACAAGTTTAAGAGAGTTTGACATGGTAGTTTGATTCAAGTTAATGAGATACAATCATTTTTCTACATCATGGTATTTTGGTCAATCCCCATGTCTAAAAGCAATGACGTATTCCATATGTTGGCTACTGAGGAAAATTTGAATTGTACAAATTACCCATTATGGTCATATATGATGCTTCATGTATTGGTCACAAAAAGGACTCTGAAATATTGTGTAGGGTGTTGAAAAATGACCTACTACACCTACAAATAGAGTTATTGAAGGTGATATTGATGGTGTTTAGGATGATGACCTTCAAATTGATGCTCGCATTGTAGCTCTAGCTGCACCTACTATAGAGCAACTTTGTAAGGATGCACGGTCAACGAAGGAAGAAAAATATGAGAAGAAAACGGAAAAGCAGAAATAGTTCTGCAAATACCATAAAGGTAATGGTCATGTCATAAATATTTCTCCAAAAATAGCTACAAAAGAGGCAAAGGAAAACTAGGCTTGAATGGTGGTTGGAGAGGCCTCTACACCTAAAATAGAGTTTGAAAATCTTATGTAGAATGAAGAGTGGGTGTTTACTATTGTTTGTAGTTATGATGCATCTTCCCATAAAGAGTGTATGTCTACGGTAGATTGAGATGTTTGGTACTTTGATAATGGAGCAACAAAACATATTATCTCATAGTGTAGTTTCTTAAGTTCATTTGAGCCTACCCCTACATGGAATATTATGACATGCAATAACAACTCCTCTTATCCTATCATGAGAGTTGGTAAGATAATTTTGACTGATACTGATGGTAGTTCTTCTGAAATGTAAGATGCTTTGTTTGTGCTAGGGATCAAGAAAAATCTATTTTTAGTTTTAGAATTACCCAAGATCGGCTTGGTTGTCAAATTTGTTGATAATGGGTGTATAGTTCATGATTTGTCAAATGGCGACATTATTATTACTTTGGGCATTTTATGTTGTGGGTTGTACCCTCATATACTATGCAAAATCTATGAATGATTCAGCGTGTGCAGTTCAAGATTCTCAGGATATTTCAGATTCAAAGCTTTGGCATGTACACTTTGGTCATCTGATTTTGCTAGCTTGTTCTACCTATAGAAATCTAAAATGATGTCGTCTCTGCCCAAACTTGAGGTACATGGTAAACATGTCTATGAAGGCTACATTTTGGTCAAAATGCAATGTTCCTTGTTCCCAAAAGATGGCTGAGTATGAGCTACTAATAATTTCAGCTTATTCACAATGATGGCTATGGTCCTATGCAAACATGGTTTTGTGTAGAAAGGGCATGAAAGCAAAGTGTGTAGGTTGAATGAGGCATCATATGGTTTTAAATAAGCACCACATGCTTGGTATGAAAAGATACATGCCTACTTGTTTGCATATGTTTTTGAGAAGATTCCTATGTTTAGCATGCAAATGATGTGCTTGTGATCATTGTCCTTTATGTTGATGCCATCTTCGCGTTGGTCCTAATGAGAAGCATATTGCTGATTTTAAGGCTGATTGAGATGCCAGGTTTGAGGCATTTGCATCATTATTTGGGCATTCAATTTATGCAAGTTGATGATAGAATAGCTTTGTGTCAAAAAAATATATATTATCATAGTATTGGAGTGTTTTGTCCTTGAAGGCTCCAAACTAATCGCCACTCCTATGAAGAGAGGTCTATGGTTGAGTCTTCATAATGCTGGAGATGCATTGGATGTTGTTATCTATCAACAGGTTGTTTGGCTTGATTTACTTATGCATAACTCAACTTGATATTCAGTTTGCTATCTCTCAGATGAGCAGGTTTATGCATTTCCCATTCTCAAGCATTGGTAGGTGGTTAAGTGCATCTTTTGCTACTTGAGTGGTACCTAAATACTTGGATAGGTTTATTGCAAGGGGGATCACTACTACCATATTTACATGCTTCTTCTAGATCTGACTTGGTTGGCTGCTATGACACTCATGTGTCTACTAGTGGTTTCTACTTCATGCTTAGTAGCCTATGCATATCTTGGTTGAGCAAGAAGCAACCTAATGTAGCCACTTCTAGTAGTGAGGCTGAGTATATGTAAGCTATCACAATGACTATTGATTCTGTATGGCTCAGATGTCTTTTGGTTGATTTAGGTGTTGCTCGGTCTTCTGCCACCACCATCTTTGCTTAAAGTCAGAGCGTATTGGGAGTTATGAGGAACCCTTTGTTCCATTCGTGCAAAGCAACCTGTAGATCTTTATATTTCTTATGAGAGAGGTATTTTTTGTCTCTCTAATCGATGTCTTGTTGAATGCAGGGTCAAGACCAATGTAAATCATATGCCTAGTCACCATTTTCTGAGTGTCACTAGATTTATAGCCATAGGAAATTGGGATGAGGCTATCCACAAAATGCTCTAGAACATTGCAATGAGAATGGGATTCTCAATGTCTCTATGTCCCACGTAGTGATCAAGAAGTTCAGATATTTGAGAGGGCACTGCAAGTAACTTGTGAGGCCTAGCCAAAATCCACAAAACATAGTTAGAGAACTCTATCAACATTCTTAGTCCCTCATATCTTGGTACTCAATTCATTTGTGCAAGAACTGTTTCTCTTACTTTCTGTGTGATTAAATAAAAAGAATGAAACAAGCTTTGAAAGGCTGAGTGTCTAGCGCCTTAGTAGTTCCTGTAGAATGTTGAGATTTAAAGCGTATGGTATCCTCAGGAAAAGAAGAAACGCTGATTATCATGAGTAATTGTCATTGAAAACACATAATCCTCTTCTAATAAGCGTCCAACATATGATTATTTGAACGCTTTCACTTCTAACATCAGAAAGTTTCAAAAACACAATAAAAAACATCAGGCGTATAATCTATATCTGTATTCAGTCTATGCCTTTCATGTTTAGACCATTTTTCTGCTCACTGTTTGCAATTCAGGATCATTGAGTGAAGTACCTTTTCAGATTTCTGTCCATTAGCAGTTCGCATACAGTCCGAGGAAGGTTTAAACGCATCGTTAACAATGTAGCAGAAGGGTCAGCCCATGATTATTTGTTGAATTACAAGTGATTCAACTGAATTACACTGGACTTACTCAGTAGAAGACATTTTGAGCATGTTATTCCTGGAATGTTATGGACATGTTACGACTATTAAGTGAGCACTTATACTGTTAAAACCGCGATTGATATCCTCAAAAGCAATGAGGATAGAATTAAAGGATGATCTTGCTTAGAGGATTAATGAGCAATTCAAAACATGTAATATCTGTATTCGCATCTAGATATGTTTCCTTTCCCAGTCAACTTGCAAGTCAAATAAAAATAGATTGTCTGATTTTCTTTCTTGTGACAAGGAACTTGATTATGAAATGGATCAGCAGACGCAATCAAACTGATGATGGAGAAATGCTATAGAAGTCTTTTGAACAGCATCCAAGAACAAACAGCATGCCTTTCATTAGTAAGTGAATGCTATATATATATATATATATATATATATATATATATATATATATATATATATATATATATATATATATATATATATATATATATATATATATATATATGTGTGTGTGTGTGTGTGTGTGTGTGTGTGTGTGTTTATGTTAATAGTATTTCAGGGTTTTAGAAAAACTAACCAGATGTATCTTTAAAGATTGTTACTGAACTTACAACAGATGACTCGAGATCATACAATATAATTATCTGAAATTCCCAATTAAACTTCGGATATATGTATTTGATGCGTTGTAAACAGCAGCGTGATCAATTCCGAAACTCATGTCATCATAATTATTTGTAGAAACCGCCTAATACTAATAAAAATGGTGTCTGAATAGGTTTTGGCTTTGGTGGAGTACAAATTCGCGAATCTGTAGCACTGCTTATAAAGAACAAAAAAGCTATGCTTATCTGGTAACTTCTTCACAACGGGGTTTGTTGTGCATCCCCGAGGCATAAGTGATGCACAAGTGGAAGAGAAGACTTGGGTCACGTGTTCCTTTTCTGCCCCAAGAATCATCAGACTTGGCAATGTCTACACTTATTTTTGGAGCTGTCTTTTTAGGTTAATTGAAAACAAGCTGTACTTGGCGGAGTATTGGATGCTCGATTGTTTTGTGGAAAGCCGTCAGAAGGCAAACCCACTCAGAGATTTGAAAGGAAAGCCGTCGACAAACCTCCCAAACAATGGTGGAATGAGAAATCCGTAATGTGTTTTGGTACAATGATTCGTGATCGTAAGAAAACACCTCCATGCGGAAAACAAATGGGTCCGCATGGAGGGTGCTGGATATCGACTCTCGACTTAACGACATGTAAAAAAACGGAAGATTCATATCAGAAGAATTTATGTATATAATTGAAGAGTGTCATTCTGTTTGACGATGGACAGCGACGACGAAGATACGTACCTTTTTGTTAAAAAAAGCGTGTGATTACTGACTTATATTAGGACATGCTACCCAATTGATCGCTTTGCTTCCATGAAGGGGACGCATTCTGAAATTTCTGAACAAATGTGTGTTATAGATCGAATATTCATGCGAGTACACAATAAGACTTGAAAGTATACATGAAGATTGTCAACGCAATCCAAAATGATTTATGATAAATATGCTTTTTCCTAGAAACGTTGGACTCTATCTAAAAGACCTAAGAACTTCTACATACACAATTAAAAATTAAATCATGGCAGTACATATGCAGGCTCTTCCACGTTCTCAAATTTAATATTCCTATAGTCTAAAATTTTGGGACATTTGACCTTCATAAAATCAACCAGAAGATCTAAAAAGAGTAGGGATTTTTGTTAATAAAATAATGTTGGATTTTGAGAACTACAGAAGCATGCAAACACTATGCGGAAGAGGATGGCACTTGAAGCAAAGCACTGATTGTATTACTAAGTGAATCTACAAGGTAAGTCACCCGTTCGGGTTCTACGCGTACATACAAGCTGGGGATAAAAGTATCCGAATAGAGGAGAAAAATGTCACCTCCTCATTTATGTATGAGGAAGTGCAAAACTATGTGGACGAAAATCAATCCACAAAAGGAATATAAACCCAAGGCTTTGTGAAACGCTTTGAACTTCTCCCTAGGTAGAAGCATTGTGAAAAGATCTACAACATTGATTGTGGGCACATAAGCCAAACTCATCTTTCGAACAGAGAGTCTCTCCCTAACAGAATCATAATACATTTCAATGTGCTTTATGCAAGCATTGAACGTAGGGTTCCTCATAACTATCAATGAAGTCTCACTATCACTAAACAAGGTGTGGAAGAAAACTCATCACCATCCAAATTATCCAGAAGGCATCTAAGACCCACAGAATCCATGTAGCTCTGTATACCACCCAAATAGTGAAAGATGTGCTTAACTGCCTATTAATGCTTGATACTTAGGCTATGCATAGACTTGCTTATCTCAAATATAACAAACTGAATATCACATTAGGTTATGCATAAGTAAAATTTCAAAGAACAAAGAGCATGCGTACCTATCATTAGTAAGTGAACGCTACATATATATATGTATATATATATATATATATATATATATATATATATATATATATATATATATATATATATATATGTATGTATGTATGTATATATATATATATATATATATATATATATATATATATATATATATATATATATATATATATATATATACATATAAATATATAAATAAATAAACAAATAAATAAATAAATAAATAAATAAATATATATATATATATATATATATATATATATATATATATATATATATATATATATATATATATATATATATATATATATATATATATACACATACATACATACATACATACATATATATATATATATATATATATATATATAAATAGCATTTCAGGGTTTTAGAAAAACTAACCAAATGTCTCTTTAAACATTTTTAATGAACTTACAACAGCTGACTCGAGATCATACAATATAATTATCTGAAATTCCCAATTAAAGCTCGGATATATGTATTTGATGCATTGTAAACAGGAGCTTGATCAATTGTGAAACTGATGTGATCATAAATATTTGTAGAAACCGCCTAATACTAGTAAAAGTGGTGTCTGGATACGTTTTGGGTTTGGTGGAGTGCAAGTTCGCGAATCTGTGGCATTGCTTATAAAGAGCATAAAAGCTATGCTTATCTGGTAAATTCTTCACGAAGGGCTTTGGACCAATGTTAAAGCCAATAGGATTTGCGGCGCATCCCCGAGGCATAAGTGATGCACAAGTGAAAGAGAAGATATGGGTTACTTTGTCTTTTTCTGCCCCAAGAGTCACTAGACTTGGCAATGTCTATACTTATTTTCGAAGCTGTCTATTTAGGTGAATTGAAAACAAGCTCTACTTGGCGGAGTATTGGATGCTTGATCGTTTTGTGGAAAGCCGTTAGAAGGCAAAGCCATTCAAAGATTTGGAAGGAAAGATATGTGATCGACCTCGAGAAGCCTCCCAAAGGATGGTCAATTGAGAAATCCCTGGTGTGTTTTGGTATAATGATTCCTGATTGTAAGAAAACACCTCCGTTTTAGGCACCAACAGAAAAGCACAAGGCGGAAAACAAATGGGTCGCCCATGGAGAGTGTTTGATATCGACTCATATGAGAAGATTCATATGAGAAGATGTTGTGCATACAATGGAAGATTAGTTGGTCCCAAAATGTCATCCTGTTTGACAATGGACAGCGACCACGAAGATGCATATCTTTTGTTAAAAAAGGATGTGGTTACTGACTTATATTAGGACATGCTACCCAAAAGATGGCTTTGCTTCCCATTATACCTGTTTCATAAAGCAATGTTTATTCTAAAAGCAATGATACACAATACGCTGCGCACGCTAACATCCTTGAAGAGGACGCGTTTTCTGAAATTTCTGAACAAATGTGTGTTATAGATTGAATATTCATGCGAGTACACAATAAGACTTGAAAGTATACATAGAGATTCTCAACGCAATCCAAAATGATTTGTGATAAACATGGTTCTTCCTAGAAATCGGTCTGATATGATGTTGAAACGTTGGACTCTAGCTAGAAGACATAAGAATTTCTACATACACAATTAAAAATTTAATCATGGCAGTACATATGCATGGTCTTCTACGTTCTCAAATTTAGTATTCCTATAGTCTAAAATTTTGGTACATTTGAGCTTCATCAATCAACCACCACATCTAAAAAGATCAAGGATTTTTGTTTACAAAATTATTTTGGATTTTGAGGACTACAGAAGCACGCAAACACTATGCAGAAGAGGATGGCACTTGGAGCAAAACACTAATTGTATTACTAAGTGAATCTACAAGGTAAGTCACCTATTCGGGTTCTAAGCATATATACAAGATGGGGATAAAAATCTCCGAATATGGAGAGGAAAATGACGGCTCCTCATGTATGAGGAAGTGCAAAGCTATGTGGAATAAAATCAATCCACGAAAGGAATAAAAGCTCAAGGCTCTCTGAAAAGCTTTGAACTTCTCCCTAGGTACAAGCATTGTGAAAAAATCTACGACATTTATTGTGGGCATATAAGCGAAATTGATCTCTCCAACAGAGAATCTCTCCCTAACATAATCATAGTACACTTTAATGTGCTTTATGCAAGCATGGAACAAGGCTCCTCATAACTCAATGAGATCTCACTGTAGACTCACCAACACCCAAATTAGCCAAAAGGCATCTAGGAACCACAAACTCAAAAGTAGCTATGAAAGTTGCTCTATATTGAACCTCACAACTAGAAGTGGCCATAGTAGGTTGCACCTTGCTCATCTAGGATATGAAAGAGCTATGAAGCATGAATCAGAAACCACTTGTGGAGTCCAATTTTTGTTTTAAAAAGCATGTAAATCTAGTTGTAATGAGCCCTCTTGGGGATAAAGCAATCCATGCACCAGCGTATACCACCAAAATAGCAAAATATGTGCTTAATTTACTATCAATGCTGGACATCCAAGATATGCATAAACTTGTTTATCTTAGATATAACAAAATGAATATCACATTAAGTTATGCATAATTAAAGCATCCAACAGCCTAGTGATAGAGAACAATACCAAATGCAACTAGCATCATGAAGAATCAACTGTAAACCTATCTCCATGAGAGTGGTGAACGTTTTGCAATCTTCAAGGCCCAAGATTAGTCATATCAAAAGATGCATGCAAATTAACCTTCAATTTAGTAATATTCTTCTCATGAGGAATCGTGAGCAGACTCGAATACATACACTTCTTCACATAAAACACCATTTGAAAATGCAATTTCAATGCCGAATTGATATACATTCCAATCATGATGAGTTAGAAGCGCATTGATGCTATGAATGGTTGTCATTCTCCATGTGGGAGAAAATGTTTAATCAAAATGAATAACCTTCCCTTGGGCATAACCTTTCCTAGCTATGAAATCGAATCTGAACAATAATGAGAACTACATCATTTGCGCACTTAATATATGAGGTGCTCTTTGTTGGACTATTTTCAAATCTATGTGCTAGCATGAAGGTGTCTTTGCATAGCAAGCCAATGCTTGTTGCTTCAAATCCATAGAATGCCTTTTCGAACCTGCATATTTGTTTTCATATTTTTCTACACAAAAGCCATGGGGGTGAAATACATACACTTCTTCATGTAAATAGTGTACGGAAAAATGTTATACTCATTGTACAATACTCCATAACAAACTACATTGAAATTAACAAAAAAAACGAAAATGTTTGCCTGCGTTCCTAATTGTTCTATTA
>MU260590.1:77500-80000 GCA_020310875.1 Ceratopteris richardii
ATGTATGTGTCTATGTGTATATGTATGTCTATATGTGTATGTGTGTGTACATATGTGTGTATGCATATGTGTATGTATGTTTATGTGTGTGTATGCATGTGTGTGTTTATGTATGCATATGCATGTTTATGCATGTGTGTGTATGTATGCATGTGAGTGTATCTATGTGTGTGTGTGTGTCGATGTGTGTATATATATGTGTATGTGTGTATGTGTATGTTTGTATGTACTTGTATGTATATGTGTGAATATGTGTATGTGTGTGTATATGTATACATATGCATGCATGTGAATTTATAGGTGCATATGTATATGTGCATGTATGTGCATATGTCAGTATGCATTTGTGTATATATATATATATATATATATATATATATATATATATATATATATATATATATATATATATATATATATATATATATATATATATATATATATATATATATATATATATATATGTGTGTGTGTGTGTGTGTATGTATGTATATATATATATGCATATACTTCTATATGCATGTGTGTATGTATGCATGTGATTGTATGTATGTGTGTGTATATGTGTATGTGTGTGCGCCAATGTGTGTGTATGTACATGTGTGTGTATCTGCATATGTGTTTGTCTATGTGTGTATGTACATGTGTGTGTATGTGTATGTGTATGTGTCTATGTGTGTGTATGTGTATGTGTGTGTATACATGTGTATGTGATTGTATGTATATGTGTATGTGTTTGTGTATGTGTGCATCCATATTTGTGTGTATTTGTATATGTATGTATGGCATATGCATGTGTATACGTGTTTTGTATGCATGTGAGCATATATTGTGTGTATATGTCTATGTGTGTGTGTCTATGAGTGTATGTATATGTGTGCTTATGTGTATGTGTGTGTATGTGTGTCCATGTGTGTCTATCTGTGTCTATGTATATGTTATTGTATTTGTATGTGTGTATGTGTGTGTATGTGTGTGCATGTGTATGTATGTATGCATGTGATTGTATGTACATGTGTGTATATGTGTATGTGTGTGTGTGTCTATGTGTTTGTACGTACATATGCATGTATATGTATGTGTGTGTCTCTATGTGTTTGTATCTACATGTGTGTGTGTATGTGTATGTGCATGTATGCATATGTGTGTGTATGTGTATGTTTGTGTATGCATGTGTATGTATATCTGTGTATGTGATTGTGTATGTGTATATGTGTATGTGTGTGTATATGTGGACGTGTGTATGTACATGTATGCATGTGTGTATGCATGTGTGTATGTATGTATGTATGCATATGCATGTGTATACATCCAATTTGTATGGATGTGATTGTATGTGTGTGTGTGTATATGTGTATGTGTGTTGTCAGGATCTTACTCACGCGCATACAGAGATTACGGACACAGAAAACACACAGAGAATAGACGCAACAAAAGACGAGACACAACGCAGTATTGGGTGCAATCTCCCCCCATGCACTCTGTTTCGACAGTCCACAGAGTGCATGTATCTATAGGAATTTTGATTACGTCGAAAAGAGTGGTTACAAGAGGGCGGCTTCGAAAAGCAGGCGTGAACTAAAAGCTGGTAACTTTTACAGAAAGCCATTGCTTTCAATAATAGAAACTACGGTCTACAATGACCATTATTCTAACCATTACTTTTCTAACAATAGAACCTTCTACGTAGGTTTATTTACAAAATAAATAATAATTATTCGGATTATTGATGTGCGCCCTTTCACGCCTTGCACACTCCTCACGAACCTTCAGCTGCTATATCAAAAACATCAAAAACATATTAATACATTAATAATTTAATAAATAATAATTATTCGGATTATTGATGTGCGCCCTTTCACGCCTTGCACACTCCTCACGAACCTTCAGCTGCTATATCAAAAACATCAAAAACATATTAATACATTAATAATTTAACATTTTAACAATGCCTTGTTCAATAATATTTAACATTTTAACAATGCCTTGTTCAATAATATACAACATGCCTCTCAGTTGACAAGCAACTGACCTCAGTTGATAAAAGAATTCAACACTCTAACAATTGTAATGGAGTGTTCAACATATTCCATATTACTGTTACAATCCAACAATGCATTGGCCAACATATTTCATGTCACAATCCAACAATGCATTGTCTATTCGATATTTCAATCCAACAATGCATTGGCCAACATATTTCATGTTACAGTTCAACAATGCATTGGCTATTCGATATTTCAATCCAACAATGCATTGGCTATTCCATATTTCAATCCAACAATGCATTGTTCAACATATTCCATAAGGTATAACATGCCCCTCAGTTGAACAAGCAACTAACCTCAGTTGATAAAATAATTCAACACTCTAACAATTATAATGCAGTGTTCAACATATTCCATATTACTGTTACAATCCAACAATGAATTGGCTAACATATTTCATGTTACAATCCAACAATGCATTGGCTATTCCATATTTCAATCCAACAATCCAA
>MU260590.1:85000-132500 GCA_020310875.1 Ceratopteris richardii
GAAATAAAAAATCGAGTCCTCTCTATCAAAACATAAGGCACCATATAAACATGTCTATGAAGGCTCTATTTTGGGAAAAATGCACCATTCTTCATTCCCCAAAGTTTGTTTAGTTCGAGCTACTCATAAATTGTTGCTTGTTCATAGTGATATTTGTGGTCCTATGCAATCACCTTCATTTGGGAACTACCTATACCTCATGAATTTTATTGATGATTTCTCCAAGCATGCATGGGTGTATCCATTGAAAGAAAATTCCAAAGCATTTATGTGCTTCAAAAAGCTCCTAATTATGGCCGAAAACCTATCAACATGTAAAATTGGGCACCCCCCATTCTGATTGAGGGAGGGGGAGTACATGTCTTCTAGTTTTAATGCATTTTTGGTTGAATGTGGGATAAAAAACTAGTGTATAGTGTCATATACACATCAACATAATGGAGTTGCTAAAAGAAAGAACATGTATCTCATGAAGATGGTGAGATGTATGGCCAAAAGCCGGCGTTTACCACATAGCTTCTACCTTGAGGTTGTTATGATAAATCCATATGAGGCTTGGCATTTCTGCAAGCCATCTATTGATCATCTATGTGTCTTTGGTTGTCTAGCATATGCATTACTTTCCAAACCACAACACACGAAATTGGATGATAAAGTAGTGAAATGCATTTTTGTTGGGTAGAGTTCTAAAAGCACAAGCTATCATTTGTATCATCCATAGATTAAACACATTTTGGTTAGTCCTGATGTTGTTTCTGTGGAAGTTGCAATTCAACCATTACTTTCATGTACCAAGGAGACATGTGTTAGCTCAAAGGATGTATATGCCACTTTGCTTCCTCTTTTTAGAGGTGAACAATCAAGTGTTGCTCCAAAAGGATCAACCATTATAGGTTCCACATGATGATGTAAATAATTCCATTCTTTATGCAAATTTACATGATGCACTCAATGAGAGGGATGACATATGCTAAAACTATGCCTCAATGGTTGGTGGAGACTTTGAGAGATAACAAATTATATGAACCTTTGTCATATTATACCCATTTAGGCTCTCATGATGCCCCCTTTGCATCAGATTTCTATGCAATGGGTACCTAAATAAAGTGTGCAAGTTGAAAAAGGCATTATATGGTATGAAAAGATGAATGCCTACTTGCTTGCACATGGTTTTGAGAATATTCCAAAAGACAACACCTTATATGTTAAGTGTGTTAATGATGTACTTCTGATCATTGTTGTATATGTTGATGACATGTGTTGGTGTAGTCAAGGCAATGAAGGTATTACAAGACAGGGGAGTCAACGTAAAGAGTCAGAGCAAAGAGAAGGACCAAGTAGGCAAAGCAATCAAAGAAGATCCGGCAATTAGGCAATACAATTTTTCCAAGACAAATCCTTTTTAATAGTGATTTTCATCACTACATGAACATTGTAAGTACCATTTTTGGTAGATTAAGCTCCATTTTGTTGAAGCCAAGGAGTCCGCAAGCTTGAGGAGTACTAGAAGTAGCTATATACCAATTTTCATAATATTTAGACTTTGTTTGAACCCTCAAATAAGCCCTAGAACCTAATCTTTAACTACGCTGGACACTAGGTTTGAACAGGGCCAAAAGCTAGTAAAAAACTATAAAAAGAGCTAGAGAGCTCATTTTTGAGGTTAGCTTGTTAGTGTTTTGAGCTATTGTAAGAGACTTTTTGAGTAATACAAAGAACTCATTGTTCCTCTCTTTGTTCTTGCCTTGTGTGTGCATGTGTGTGTATGTGTGTGCATGTTTGTGTGCTTATTACTCAGGCACTTGTGCCCTCACTTGCTCATAGTCATCATACTAGTCTTCACGTCTCCACAAATTGACAATTATGAGGCGAATCTCCTCATGTTGGTACTTGCCATTGTGCTAGAGTGACACCAAATTTGGCTCTGTTGTCGGGGAGAGAGCTTTGAGGAAGAGCGTGTGATGGTAAGATGTAGAGTTGGGACATTGGAGTCGTAGGTAATTTCTTTACTTTTCCTTATTTTTCTCTTTCTTAATTCATCATCATCATCCTCACCATCTCCTGCCTCCATCTCCACCTTCGCAAAAATTTTTGTTTTTTGGTCATATCACCTTCCTCACCTCATTCCCCTCATTTCACTTATGAGAGAGAGCGAGAGAGCAAATTTGTGTGGGATATTTTTGCGTGTTTCTTGAGCATTCTTGCAGTACGGACTTCCACATCAACTACAAAAGCTCTAGCAGGTATAGAAAATGTCTGCACAAGTCTCAAGGCATTGAGCTCTTTCAATTGTGATTGATAGAAAAATCAACCTTTAGGTAAAACTAAGTGCACAAACACACTCAAGGGACCTTGCACATCACAAATACACAAGAAAATTTCAAAAATTTGCATTTTCTCTGTCCATCATGATTGACGGCATCAATCGCGATTGACATTGTCCATCACAATGGATAGCCTGTCCATCGTGATTGATAGACCCCGATGGATAGCCAATCAATCATGATTGACAATATCCATCATGACAGACACTTCTATCCATTGTGATTGACTGAAAAATCGTGATTGAAATTTGCACACGACAAAATTCTTATCCATCGCGGTGCATAGAGGCCCGATTAATAGAAGGTAATGCAAAAATCTCAAAAAAATCAATCCATCGCAATTGACAACCCCAAGACCGACTGCCTCTCCATTGTGATTGACAGGCGTCCATCGTGATTGATAGTAGTCCATCGCCATCGATAGGTGTCCATCATGATAGACAGACTTGTCCATCCTGACTGACAAGAAAATCGTGATTGATACCCTAATTCCGCGAGAAATGTATCCATCATGAGTTAGAGACCCACGATTGAATTGTATTCATGCAAAAACCCTAGAATTTTTTTCCATCACGATTGACACCCATCAATCGCGACAGACACCATCAATCATGATGGAGATCCCCGTCCATCGTGATCGACCCATCAATCGTGATAGACACCCCTAAGAATCACAATTGACACCCATCAATCGCAATTGACACCTGTACATTGTGATTGAGAGGCCACAATTGATAGCTCTATCCATCGCGATTGACAACCCTCTCAATCGTGATTGACAACCAATTTTGGATAAATTTTTAGGGTTTTTTATTGGGGCTCCTCCACAAAAGCTCCAAATTTATTGAACCTAACCTGCAAAGCCTTTTCCAGTATATGTCCAACACTCATCAAAGTCTTTTTGATAGTAGGTACGTAAAGAACTCTCCTCAATAGATTTCTATTCCCATCAAAAGTAAGATTGGTTGTATCTTCAACCCTACTGAACAAATAGCACTCTGAACTGTTTATTTTTGTCTTTGTTAAAATACGATCATAGAACAAGGGAGTGAATACTTTCTTTGCTAGGAGTGGTCTATAAATCAAACTCCATTGTTTGCACAATGTTAGAGAAATACAGTTGAAATCATAAGAGATTTGGAGGAGATATTTGAGTGTCGAAATACATCTTTAATGAAACATTCGTTTGTATGAGCATACGCGCGCAATTGTTATAAGACGCTGTTTTGTTTGTTTGTTGAAGAAAATATTTGGACCATGTAGAAAACAAAAGTGGATTCTAAAACAAAGTAATGCATAGTACGCAGGAAATCTTGATTCATGATGATCTCAGATTATTAGAAAACGATGTCTGAGCATTCTTTTATGCTTTATGTGAAGTTCAATTTATATGACTGAAGTCCAAGTTGAACCACGATATTAGCTTTGAAGATAAACTCGAATGGAAATTGTTTGAGACTTCAATTTTTTTGCACGCATTTCTTTTAGTTCCCAAAGAATCTTGGAAACTATGCTAAGATTTCCCTATTGGGATTGCTTTGATTCTCAGGGAAAGAAGCTACCCAAAGTGTTAACATCATCTTCTTCTTCGGTTGATTCACTGTTAGGTGCAAATCATTGTTTGTCTTATATTTTCGTCTCATGACACTTTTGTCGCTTAGCTTAACTAAAGTGTTTGGGCTCCACTTTTTTTTTTTCTAACGGCTAAGCCAACGTTTTCTTGATCGTACAAATCTCTTAATTGAAATTATTTCCCTTTGTAAAAGGATAAGGTGAAAATTTGAAAAGGAGGAACTAGATCCATGATGGATACATGTTTTTACTAGGATCTAATCTCCAACATATCTTTGTGATACACTGAGGAATTTACATAAGTTTAAGAATCCCAATGTGCAAACCTCTTGTGCAAAGTGAATGCTAAGAAGAATGATGAGTGCCACATGTGGTTTCATTTGAATAAAGGACAAAGATAGGAACACATTGACAAATTTACTGAGGACATTTCCCCTTCATTCCTTCCATTTTATCCCAATCCATGTGTAAGCTTAAGCTTCCCCAAGACAAGATACTCACCTTATCTCTCCCTCCTTTCCATGAACTCCTCGACAACGTGTTCCACTAAAGTATTGCACTCTATCACTCCATAAGAGGCTTGGCATGGTTGCAAGCCATCTGTTGCTCACATCCATGTTTTTGGTTGTCTAACATATGCATTAGCGCCTGAACAACAATGTAGGAAATCCGACGATAAAGTAGTGAAATGTATTTTTGTTGGGTAAAGTTCTCAAAGAAAAGGCTATCGTCTATATCATCCATATAATAAATGCATTTTGGTTAGCCATGATGTTTTTTTTGTGGAAGATGCTATTCAACCACTACTTTCATGTACTAAGGAGACATTGGTTAGCTCCATAGATATGTATGACATTTTGCTGCCTCTTTTTACAGGTGGATAGTCTAGTGCTAGTCCTAATGAGGCAACTTCTTAGCCTTTACAAGTTTCATACGATGATGTAGATCATTCCATTTGATGCACTTGTTGATGAGAGGTGATATTAAGGATGCAAAGACTATGCCAAAATAGCAAAGTAGATTCATCTCTATCATATCGTACTCGTTCTGTCTCACATAGTGCAACTTTTGCATCACATTGCTATGCTATGGCTGCCTCTAGTCTCTGTAATGCGAATGAGCCTGTTTCCTTTGATGAAGCACAAAATTCAAAAAATTGGATGGTTTTTATGCAATCTGAATATGATGCCATAATGAAGAATGGTACTTGGTCTTTATGTGATTTGCCTCATGGAAAGAAGGCCATTGATACTAAGTGGGTATACAAGATAAAGTGTAAGCGTGATGGAATAGTTGATAGGTATAAGGCTAGGCTTGTTGCAAAGGGTTATGCTCAAGAAAGAGGAATTGTTTTTTATGAGACCTTTGCTCCTACATACCGAATGACTACTTTTTGTAGCATCTACATATTTGTAACTCATCATGCTTGGAATGTACATCAGTTGGACATTAAAACTGCATTTCTGAATGGTGACTTGCATGAAGAAGCGTATGTTTTCTAGCCCTATGGCTTTTTGCAGAAAGGGCATGGAAATCAAGTGTGCAAGTTGAAAAAGGCATTATACGGTTTGAAGCAAGCACTATGTGCTTGGTATGAAAAGATACATGCCTACCTCATTGCAAATGGTTTTGAGAATAGTCCAACTGAGAGCACCTTATATGTTAAGCGCACAAATGATGTCCTTCTAATCATTGTTCTGTATGTTGATGACATGATGCTCATTGGTCCTCATGAGAAGCATATTCCTAATTCTAAGGCTGATTTACATGCCTCATTTGAGATGTCAAATTTGGGGCATTTGCATCACTATTTAGGCATTCACTTTATGCAAGTTGATGGCAGAATAGCTTTGTGTCAAACCAAATATATTGAAACATTATTGCAACATTTTGGCCTTGAAGATTGCAAACCTAATTGCAATGTTTTGGCCTTGAAGATTGCAAACCTATTGCCACTTCCATGGGGACAGGTTTATGATTGAGTCTTCATGATGCTTGAGATGCATTTGGTGCTATCCTCTATAAGCACACTGTTGGATGCTTGATTTACATATGCATTACTGTGCAAGATATTGTGTTTCCTGTCTAACAGATGAGCACGTTTATGAATTGCCCAGATGTCAAGCATTGGTAGGCAGTTAAGCGCATCTTTCTCTACTTAAGTGGTACCCGGATATTTGGATTGTTTATCCCAAGGGGGATTAGTACCACCAAATTTACATGCTTTTTCTGGCTCTGATTGGGTTGCTTGCTATGACACTCGCGTGTCCACTAGTGGTTTTTGCTTCATGCTTGGTAGTTCATGCATATCTTGGTTGAGCAAGAAGCAGCCTACTCTGGCCATGTCTAGTTGTGAGGCTGAGTATAGGGCAGCTTTCATAGCGACTATTGAGTGTGTGAGGCTCAAAAATCTTATGAATGATTTGGGTTTTGGTCAGTCTTCTACCCCCACCATCTTCACTAACAGTCAAAATGCATTGACAATTGTGAGGAACCCTATGTTCCATGCTAGAACTAAGCACATTGAAGTGCACTATCATTATGTGAGGGAGAGGTTCTTTACCGGAGAGATCCGTTTGGCATATGTGCCCACACAGGAGAACATTGCAAACCTTTTCACAAAGGCTCTACCTAGGGAGAAGTTTGAAGCTTTTCTCAAAGCTTTTGGCTCACTTCCTTTTGTGGATTGATTCCACATAGCTTGACACTTCCTTATACATGAGTGCCAACTCCTTATTCACTACATCACTCCCAGATGGGATTTGTTGATATATTTAGGTAGTGATGTGTGTGAACACACTAGGACCATTGGAGCACTTTTCCCCCTCTTCAAGGGGCTTTTTCCTCCAGCCTATATATACACCTATAACCCCAACGCTGTCGTCAAGATTTTCTCTCCTCTCTCACTCATGACGGCCTAGAGGAAACACATTCGGTGAAGGTAGCCAGAATTGCCTGCAAAGTCTAAGATGCATCAAAGATGTCAAAGGGAGTTCACATGCAAACTTTGGAAGAAATCAAGCAAATCCAGGGTAGCAGCCAAAGCTAGTCAAATTTTGGAAATTAGGGGAAAATTTTCAATATCTCCAAATCAGATGAAAATCCATATACTTGTAAAGCCTATTAAAAGCAGTCTATAGCCTCAATTTCACATGTAAATGGATTTTCTACCACATTTTTATGCCATGTGCATTTTGTAAAAAAATGTAATTTTTCCACTTAGATCCTAAAAAATCTTGTATATGAATTTTCGTTAGCCATATGGTTTGACATCTATAAAGATCATATGTAGCTACATATTTGTACAAATTTTCAAGGCTATCAGAGCTTTCTAGAGACCTTAATGCCACATTGCAAGCTTCCAAATGTAGTTATACTTGTATAAGGGAGATTCAGATGGGAGTTTTTTTTGCATATTCCTAAAGGAGGCCTCTCAAAACATGTCGCTACAAATTTTCATCTTCATCAACGGATATTTGGAGAGTCAAAGAGCACAAAATTCAGTTTTCAAGGTCATCGCAGTTTCCTAGAATAAGAAAATTGAAGGCTTGAAGGGCTACCACATGGCAAACAACGATTGAACCATGTTGTACAGTCAGGATGAGCTCATATTCAAAGGTGGAGATGCACTAAAGCTTAAAGAAAGGAGGATCTACGAGTTTTTGTCATTGGATAAGCCTTTTGTGATGGTCAAAGACCATTATGCAAAGTTTGTCCAAAAATAGTAGTTTATCTTATCCAAATGGATGTCAGCATTGATTCGACGGTCTAGATCTGCCCCAAATCCAATGATGGAGAATGAATGCACCTAATTTTCACCCCTTTGCCCTATATCTCATATAAAGAACCAATTTTAGCCATCCATTTGATAAATCCAATTGTTGTAATCAAAAGCAGTTGATCCTAGGGTTGAGAGTTGATTTCTTTAGATCCATGGGCCCAAATTCATTCAAAAAACTATATAAAACCCCCCTCCAAACTCATAGAACATCATTGTTAGGCATCCATAGGGCCCTTGCTAGCTCATGGTTTCCTTGAGACGATCACCCTCAGTTGAGCATGTGAGGATCCAAGGTGGGCTAGTAAGAGCATAGTTCCTAGATTCAATTTTTTAATTTAGACCCACTCTACGATAGGCTCACAAACCCAGCTTCTCTTTCTTTGCTCACCCTCAGTGGAGTGTGTGAGTGAGTTAGAGCTAGTTTTATGAGTCTTAGTCTTCTTTAAAAACACACTACGATCCTAGAAAGACATAGGGTCAATGAAGTGGAACCTATCCTCTTACGTGTGAAATTCGGTTGAACTGTCATGGTGAGAGGGTCGTGCGGACCACCTTTGACCACTAGAATACTTAGCTTGAGGTTTCACAACATTCATGTATATGTATGTCATAACAATATCTTCTAATTCATGTCTCTCGTCTATGTCTCTTAGTCTCTTATATGTTTCCACATGTCTTCTTATATCTCTTTCTATGTGTGAGAGGGCTCCGCCGTCTTGCGTTAAACTAGTGAGGATGATCCATTGAGGTGAGAGAAAAAGTTTCTAATCATTTATACATCATGACCCACATGCATTCATACCACCCACAAAAACCCATGCATATGATTCGGTTTTGAAAGTGTATAAGAAGCTCCATTTGTGCCGCGACCGGACCCAATCCACCCGGATTTTGATCACGTCCACATTTGAATCGGACGTGAAACGCTTCATGGCATTTGCTTCTGATCTTGTTGGAAGGTTGTGATCCATATCATCTGTTACATATTTTTCATCCTCATCATATCATCATCATCATTCTTGATAGCTGCACTAGATTTCTCACAATATCGTGCACATCTTCGTCATGATGTAAATGCATTTGTGAGATATCTAGAGCATCGTGCATCAGTTGCACATTCATGTAAGATGGAGGAAGGATTCAAATCCCTTATTGTTGAGAAACAAGGCAAAAGAATAGTCTCTTCTATGTTGAGAGAAAAGGGAAAATTCAATGGCATCAACATCACAAGCTACTTAGATTTGTTTGAAGATCAAGCTATGATTTTTGGTCTTCCCGAAGATATTTTGATAACATTCTTTGAACGAATTGTTGATAGCTCTATCATAAACCGTGTCACTCAATATGATACTCTTCCTTGGAGTGATTTCAGAAAGGAGATGCTCAAAGAATTTTATCTTGAGGATTATAGCCAACATAATCGAGATGGATTCTTACGATGGGTCGACTCCCCAAAGCCTAGTAGCTCTATTAATCACTTACAAAATGAGTATGTTAGACACTATGAACAACTTGCTGATGAGGATAAGATAACTTTGGAACCTGATCTTGTGATCAATTTTCTTAAGCTTCTTCATCCTGAAACTCGTAGGGAAGTTGAATGGCGATTAGAAGAGCCGGATAAGCACTATGGTCTTACTGACAATTGGCAAAAAGTGCATAAAGTAGTAGAGGTTGTAGCCCATAGACATCAAAGACAATCCATGCTTTATGAGCAAACTAGTCTTCCTCAAGCTAACCTTCCATAAACTAAGGAGCAAGTTAGAGAACAATCCCATGCTATGCTTTTTGACTCTAGTCCTATTCCTCAAATGATGGAGCCTGGTCAAGGTTTTAAAGCAGAGCCAAAGAAAAGTGTAGTTGAACAATCTCAAGTGGAAATTCTCACTAAGCAAAAGTCTTATTGCTACACAATCCAATTTGGCCAAGATTATAGATGCTTTACAATCTAATTACATCAAAACTTTCTAGAATCAAATGAACCCAATGTCTTTTGAAGAGCCTCATCAACATTTTATAGCTCCCAATCAAAATCCACAAGTAGCTCCTACTCAAGCATAACAAGTTCTTCTAATGCAAAATTCCTTCAATACAAATTCCTCATCCTCATGTGCAAAATCCTCAAATGTATCAAAACATGTATCCTCAAGCTTCTGAAACAAATTTTCAAAATCCTCAAAATCAAAATTTTCAAAACCATCAACCATATGCTATGAAAGCTCCTCTTGCACCTCAAGTACCACATGCTGCTCCCTAAGCTCCTCAAATACATCAATTGCCTTATCAAAATCCTAATTATCCTGTTCACGCAATTCTTTATCAACAAAATACTCAATTTCAAAATTTCCCACCACAAGTTAATCAAAATCCTCAAAATCAAAATGGTTTTGTGCGTGGCCCTCGTAGGTGTCCTTGGTGTGATCCATTAGAGCACTTTTTGAGAGATTGTGAACTATTGAAGGCTGCTAAGGAGTAACGACTAGTAGTAGACATAGACAAGAAAATGTGTGACTATCCATCTAGGCTATCTTTGCAAGGAAATTATGGTAAGGGAGGAATGAAAAAGCACTATGAAAATATAACCATAACGGATGTAGTAACTATAGGGGTGAAACTAGAAGTTCTTGATGAACAAGAAGTAGAATCAAGTAAACCCACAAAGGAAGTTGACTTTTCCATAGAGGCTTTAGTAAGAGCAAGAGATGAGATTAAGAGAATAACAACTTGGGAGTCATCGATAGAAGATCAATCTCTTATTTCTCACATATCCAATGTAGAAGAAAAACAAAAAAGAGATGAAATTGAGCCTAGTGAAAGAAGAGTGACTTGAAAGCAAACCTCAGAGGGAATAGAAACCATCATAGAGCAAGGGGAAACATCACAACCCAAAGGTACTAAAAATCAAGAATCACAAACCAATGAACAAAAACAAGAGGAGAAATAAAAACGTAAGAAGACAAAGCAAAGAGAAACGGAACCAAAGCATTTAGATAAACAAGAACAATCAAAACAAACTGAAAACCAAACACCAGAACATGAACAAAAACAAGATCCTGAGCAAAAACAAAAGAAACCAAAGAGAAAACCTAAAGCCATCTTGATTTCAGAAATTGAGAGAAAAATAGATCCTCTAGAGATTTTGGATGATATTTTTCTTAAGAGTCAAGTGACTATGTCTTTAGAACAAGTTTTCTCTATTGCAAAGCTTGTTTTTAAGATAACTTTATCAGCCTAATTAAAAGGAAGAGGTTTCCGCTCAATCTAGATACTAAGATGCAAGATTCTCTAGATCATGATCAAGCTATGAATGAAGCCTTAAACTTTGATGAATCTGATTAAGAGGACCTTGATGATGATGAAGTAAATGTTAATAAAAATTTCTTAGGACCTATTCAACCTGACCATGAAAATCATGAAAACAATCTTGAAAGTCAATTTAAAAGAAAATTTTGGTCTAGAGGTACATCAGAGATGCATGTTTAAATAGGAAATAATAAGAACGCTATCACTGTAAATGCATTAGTAGATTTCGGCTCTGAAATCAATGTGATTTCAAGAGAAATCTATGACAAGTTTTGATGGGCCATAGATAAAGATTGTGGATGGCGTATGAGAACTGCAGATAATGATGTAGGTACCCTGTATGGAGCTTGTGCTAGTGTGCCCATATTCGTAGGAGGAATCACATAAGAATTTCACTTTTTTATTTAAGATAAATTCTCCTATGAAGTTCTCTTAGGTCAGCCCTTTATTTGTGAGAGTCATATGGAAACTAAAGCCATGGATGATGGGTCTACCTATGCTAGAATTAAGTCTAAGGATGGAATGCAATCACTTCAAGTCATGACGGTAGGAGTGAATCATCCTAGGAATCGATTGTCAATTAGAAAGAAACCTATTGTTACTCAGGGGTCAGGAGCATGCTTGTAGTGATTGTGCACCTCGATTCATGTTTGGAGCTACATATGATCAAAATTTTGGATAGAATCCATTGTTGAGCATGACAACAATGGATATTGGTTTGACATCTCGCAACAAAACAACATGTACAATAGTTTGTTACTTTGTTTTCCACATTCTAGATTAGATTTTCTTCATAAGATTCAATTGTCCAAGTCTTTTATCCAAAAAACCCAAAAAAGTATAAAACCAACAAAATCATGGAACATGATGAGCACATTGAGCATGTGATTGAGACATCTCATTGTTTCTCTACTCTCGAGGAGTTAGAGTTATGTCCAATGAAATTCTAATTCCCATATTATTCTTCTTTCTTCCCTTGATGAGTATGCTATAATCCAAGAGTATGCTCTCAATGTTGACAAGTGCTCAAAATTTAACCAAACACATGATGCCTTAGTTGAAACAAAGTACAAAATTGTAGATAAAAACGTCAAACCCATAGCTCAACCATTACCCCAAGGAAGTAATGAAAAAATTATTGATGTGAAAAACGATCCAATTCTTTGGGATAAGAAAAACATAGGACATATATGCACAGATGAGACAATCAAACAGGTGAAAATTGGTAGAGATGATGAATTTCTTTTTCCATCAGAGAGAGATTAATTTGAGAGAGTCATATGTAGCCATGGAAAAGCCTTTACTATGTATCCTCATGAGATTGGATGCATAGATCCTAAGCTAGTTGCACCCATGATAATCTTTACTATTCCACATATTCCATGGAATCTTTGCTATATACTAGTTCCAAGGGCTCACTTACTTGAGCTAATGAAACTACTTAAGGAGAAGATAAACATGAGAATTTTAGAGCCATGTTTTGCACCTTACTCAAACAGATGGTTCATTGTTCCTAAAAAGAATGGGAAACTACATTTTATTCAAGATCTCCAACCTGTCAATAAAGTCACCATAAGGAATGTAGGAACATGACCCATTGTAGATGAGTTTGTTGAATCATTTTTAGGACATTCTATTTATTCAATGGATGATTTATATTTGGGATATGACCAATTCCAACTAGCTATTGATAGTTGTGACATAACCAGAATGAAAACTCCTTTAGGCTTAGTGCGAATGTGTACTTTACCTCAAGGAGCAACTGATCTGTGGCTCATATGATGAGTGCTATGAATATGGTCTTAAATGATTTTATCCCTCATATAACCATGCCATTCATTGATGATATTCCAATTAAAGGGAGTGAGGAACGTGTAAAGGATATTACTTTAGATTCATCTGGATGTGGTAAATTTGTTCTTGATCATATCTCTGATTGTGAATGGATATTTCAATGATTTGAAGAGGTAGGTCTCACATTTTCCATAGAAAAATATGTTTTAGGTGTCAAGGAGGTTCTTATTGTTGGACATTTATGTGTTCATTATGGTCGAAAGCCATACCCATAAAAAGTTGATGCCATTAGCAAATTTTTGAAACATGTAGCAATGTGAGTGAGGTACACAGATTTCTCAGTGCTTGCATCTTTTATGTTATTTGGATCCCACACTTTGCTCATGTTGCTGATTGTCTCTATGACTTGTTGATGAAGAAACAAAAATTTATTTGGACTCACAAACACACACAAGCTATGCATAAATTGAAGAAATTGTTGCTTGAAGCTCCCATCCTTAAGCGTGTAGACTATTCTGTTAACAAACCTATTACTTTGACTGTTGATACTAGTCCTATTGGTATAGGTTGGGTCATAAGTCAAGATGATAGTGAAGGAAATAGATATGCAATTAGGTTTGGGGCTAAAATTTTACATGAAACACAATGAAAGTATCCAGAGATCAAATGAGAACTATTGGGTATGGTAGCAACTTTGAAAACAGACAAAGTATATTTCATAAGTGCAAATGTTAAAATTGAGACTGATTGTTTGTCTCTCAATGGAATGATAGCCAATTGTTCATCTCCTAATATAGCTATGCTTAGATGGATCTCATATATTAAGTTCATAAATTTTGAGTTAGTTCATATGTCAGGTAAGTTGAATTCACTTTTGGATATGTTATCGAGAGCTAGATTTGATGATGATCTTGAAAGTGATCTAATAAAGAATGTGAACTTAGTTGACTATGTTCCACATATATATGAGTATGAACAATTTCATGAGTCTGACTACGAAGATGAATGGAAACACATAGGAAAGTATTTGAGTACACTGCAACCATTACCTAGTTGGACTACGAATAGATTCCATAAAATTAGGAAATGAGCTTACAATTTTTTCCTACGTAATGGTTATCTTTGGAGACATTGCTAAGGGTAAGGTTAAGAATCCACAATGAATCCTAGGAAAGCGAGGTCTTCAATTGCAAGTAATGAAGGAAATGCATGAGACATTATGGGCAGGTCATAAAGGATTTTTTGGAACATATGATAAAATTAGAAGTGCCTATTATTGGCCTGAGATGTATGTTGACATTAGTAGCTATGTTTCTACATGTTCTACTTTTCAACTTCATACATCCGTCAAACATAGAGATCCATTGCATCCTACTTATCCCCCCTGTATTCACTACAAGTGGGTAGTAGATCTTATAACTACGCCTAAAGGTATTGACAAAATGTGTTACATTATACTTGTAAGAGAGGACTTAACTAATCATGTAGAGGGACGTGCACTATGATCTAAGACCACATACAATGTTTGCAAATTCGTGCTTGAAGATGTCATAAGTCGCTTTGGGTACATAGAGAAAGTAATTGCCGATCGTGGAGAGTTAAATGCGAGAGAATCTAAAGAGTTCTTTGAACATTATGGTATTTTTTTGTCTCTCATTACTGCATATAATCCAAAGGCCAATGGTAAAATAGAGAGAGGGCATCCACCTATTGTGAAAGCCATATCTAAAGCATGTAATGGTGATATCAAACAATGGCTTAGATTCTTACCTTTTGCACTTTGGGTAGATAGAATGAAGTGCACATGTACTACTGGACATATGCCTGCTGAACTCATGTACTATCAAAAACCATTGTTTCCAATTCAATCTCATATTTATGCATGGTCAAATTTGCCTTGGTCTGAAAACATGTCTACTGATGATTTTTTGAGTTTGCGCATTAAACAGTTAGAACAAGGTAAATTAAGACTTGATGAAGCCGTTGAAAAATTAAGAGAATCTAGAATAAAGAACAAGCATTATTTTGATAAAATGCATCAGTTGCATCCTAAGCCGATTGAAGTAGGAGATTGGGTGCTCATTTATGATAGTACATCTGACTCTCAATATGATGCACACAAAAAGCTCACTCAACAGTGGTTTGAGCCATACATTGTATCAAAAGTCAACAACAATGGTACGTCTGCTCATTGTGAATTAAATAGTGTTGCACTAAAAACTTTGATTGTAGGTAAAAGGATAAAGCTATTCAAGAAACGTGATAATGAAGAGTACATTTTGGATGAGGACATTGAAGAAGAGGACAACAATGAGGCCGATTCATAAACAGGAGTATCCATGATAAAAAATAAAAATTTTAAAAATAATATAAAATTATATATATATATATATAAAGTTCATGTTGCTTTGTTTTTTTCAAGTTCATTTCACTTTTTTTTCCATTCTTGCTTGTTTGCAATTTCACTTCATGCATGTTTCTTTTTCAATCTTTGCATTGCATTGCATATCCACATCATTTGAGTCAAACGTGGCAAATGATGATTTCTCTACTTGTGTAAAGTTGTATCTTAAGTAGTAATTTATCTACTAAGAAATCGGTTATAATATTCTAGGGTTATGGAAAGATAGGACATGTAGATTTGGAGGTTTATTTTGATGAGATGACTTTCATATATAAACATGCATATGTATCCTGTATCGAAAGCATAATTGTTGAATTCCTAGCTCCTACTAGTGCATGTTTCTACATCCTTAGTCCACCTCACAACACTTGTATCGGAGTTTAAACGACTATTCTCCGTCATAAAAATGGTTGTACCTTGTATCGGGGTTTAATTTTTGCCCGTCATAAAAAAAACGCTGCTACATGTTATCAGGAAGTTTACACTTTCTTCCACCTCAAAAAAGTGATTGTAACCATAAAGTCACTGAATCATCATTAAAAAAAAATGGGAGAGAGCAAGACAAAGGAAGCTAAGGAGGCATAGTAGAATAAATCATGGGATATATAGGTAGATTTATGCATTAGTGGAGTTTAGTTAGATTCCTTGCATGTTATCAGAGAAAGAGCATATTCATATTTATGTAGGAAACAAGTTGATCCAAAATAAGATAAAGATTAAAGATGTATCTTGAAAATCCTAAATCTTCATTTATAATCGTATTTAAGGTAGATTGCTTTATGAAAAAGGTACAAATTTTTCTTCAAGATGAGAGGGACTAATGCCTAAAATGACTCAATACATTTATATCCACTTCATATTGATGCTTGTTTGTTTTCTTTCTTTACATGTTGTCAATAGTGCTTGTTCATTTGCATATACGTTTCCTTTTTGTTCATGCATATTCATGTTGCGTGTTTCAATTCTTTCTTTTATGCAAATTTTGCTTCATGTCACTTTGCCTACTCATTCATGCATATGATCAATTTTTTCTTCCATGTTTCTTATGTCGCCTATAAAAGAATTTTACGCCTAGAACATTTTGTTTTTCAAAGATACTAGAGTGGCGCTTCCAGAGGAATTGCATGTTTAGTGGGGGCGAATGTCATCGAGATTTTCTCTCCTCTACCACTCATGAAGGCCTACAGGAAACACATTCGATATTGAATGTAGCCAGAATTCCCTGAGAAGTCCAAGATGCATCAAAGATGTCAAAGGGAGTTCACATGCAAACTTTGGAAGAAATCAAGCAAATGCAGGGTAGCGGTCAGAGATGGTCAAATTTTAGAAATTAGGGCAAAAAATTCAATGTCTCCAAATCACATGAAACTCCATATACTTGTAAAGCCTATCAAAGGAAGCCTATAGCCTCAATTTCACATGTAAGTGGATTTTCTAGCACATTGATATGCCGTGTGCATTTTGTAAAAAATGTAATTTTTCCACTTAGACCCTACAAAATCTTGTATAGGAATTTTTGTTAGCCACATGGTTTGGCATGTATAAAGATGATATGTCGCTACATATTTGTACAAATTTTAAGGCTATTAGAGCTTCCTAGACACCTTAATGCCATCTTGCAAGCTTCCAAATATAGTCAAACTTGTATAAGGGAGATTCAAATGGGAGTTTTTTCTACATATTCCTAAAGGAGGCCTTTAAAAACATATCCCAAAAAAATTTCATCTTCATCAAAGGATATTTGGAGGGTCAAAGAGCACAAAATCCACTTTCAAGGTCACCACAGTTTCCTAGAATAAGAAAATTGAAGGCTTGAAAGGGTTGCCATATGGCAAACACTGATTGAACCATGTTGTACGATCAGGATAAGTTCATATTCAAGGGTGGAGATGTAGTAAAGCTTAAAGGAAGGAGGATCCACGAGTTTTTTCATTGGAGAAGACTTTTTTCATGGTTAAAGATCAATAATGTAACGTTTGTCCAAAAATAGCAGGTTATCTTATCCGAATTGTTGTTAGCACTGATCCGACTTTAATTGTGAAAGTGTATAAGAAGCTCCATTCGTGGACCATTCTTTCTTTCAAAAGTTGATTTATGTGTGTGGTTTTCCTTTTTGTTCTCATCATGCAAACATCCATATGTTCCCCTTTCATAATCAAATCATGACATCTCTCCTCCCCATACCCAACTTCATCTTCACCCTCACATTTTGATCACAAAGACCTTCCAACACTCACTAGCTTCATACACTCTGCATGTGTTGTGACTAGACCCAATCCTCCGGGATTGCGATCACCTCCACAATGTGTATCTTATCTTTGTACATCCTAGTGGTAATACATTCAGTATTGTGTGTTCTACTGCTAGCTTTCTCTTCTTCCTTGTGCTCTTTGCATGCTTCCGCAGACCTCAAACTCCAACAATATATATATATATATATATATATATATATATATATATATATATATATATATATATATATATATATATATATATATATATATATATATATATATATATATATATATATATATATATATATATATATGTGTGTGTGTGTGTGTGTGTGTGATGTTTCTACATGTGTGTGAGTGATGTATATGTATGTATGTATGTATGTGCATGTGTGTGTGCGATCTATGTGTGTGTGTGATGTGTATGAAGCTCTCTCTCTCTCTCTATCTATCTATTTCTTTCTCTCTCTGTCTCTCTCCATGTCTCTCTCTTTCTCTCCCTCTCTCTCTCTTTCTTGTCCTCTCCCTCTCTCTAGCTCTCTCTCCTATTCTCTCTCTCTATCTCTATCTCTCTCTTTCTATATATTATTTCTCTCTCTCTCTCTCTCTCCCTCTCTCTATCTCTCCCCTATTCTCTCTTTCCGCTCCCTCTCTCTCTCTCTCATTTGTGCATGCTGGATCCACGTTGTCACTCTTGGTAGAATATTATTGAGAGAAATTGATTTGTTGTGTTTTCTTTGTAGTCATAAATGCAACATTTCCTTGTCGAAGACATTTTGTGATTGCTGCACAAAATGTGGCTTGAATGTGATATTTTCTATGACAAAATATGTTGCCATCGCATACAAATTTTGCCCACTTATATATATATATATATATATATATATATATATATATATATATATATATATATATATATATATATATATATATATATATATATATATATATATATATATGCAACGTTCTCTAAATATACTTTTGTATATGCGATGCTATCCATTTTATTTTTAACAAGCATCACATTGGCCTATGTTTCCTTGTAGGGATATGCATGTCCATGATGAGCACAAGAGCATGCATATATATATATAATGTACACATAAATGTGTGTTTAAATGCATGTGTGAGACCTTTTGCATAAACATGTATAATGTATGAATTTAATAATTTTGTTTTTTAGCAAGAATAACAAGATGCCCATGAATGATTTTGGCTAAAGGCCATGTAAGGTTTCTTTTCGAGGAGGAAAATGTAAGCATGTGAAGTGCTGGGAGGAGAAAACTACTAATCAAAAGGGGAAAGTACGTGAAAGGTCATTGAAGGAGAAAAAAAAGGAGGTGGGCTTTTGGTATTGGGGGGGGGGGGGAGGAGCTAAGGATTCATTGGCAAGAGGTGTGTTGTGGGATAGAAAATGAGAAGAGAGAGTAGGATTTGAAGAGAGTTTCTAATATTGAGAGGAGGGATAGATATAGAGGACGAAATCACTAAGAGGGGAGAGAATTCATAGCTTAGAAGTTGTTGCACTCATCATAAGAGAAACAAAGATCGCACAAGTATCGAGGAGGTTGAGGAAGGTACATGCACTACTAAAAGGCTAGAAATAAAATGGAGTCTCTTCCTTGATATGGAGTGCTCTGAACATACGAGAGATGAGCTTCAGCTTCTTTCTAGTTGGATGGAAGGTTATCCACTCTTTTGAGAGGTCCAATAGAGAGATGGAAGGAAGCTTTTTTCAAATCATAAATAGCAAAGAAATTGGTTTAATATGTGAGTTTCATAGAGAGATAAGTTCCCTTCATTTCACTTATCTACGACCAAAAGAGATAGGATGGAGATTATGACTATGAAACCAAAATATTAGAAGGCATTGAAGCACACCTTTCAGGCATTCTCAGATATTTCTAATCTCCATTTAACTTTCTAGTATTAAGAGCCAAGGGAAAAAAGAAGGTAACTTGATATCTCTTTTACTCCTATTCAAAGAAGAAATTGGAATTGAATGTGTTTTGCAATTTGTAAATAAAGAGAAGTTCTTATCATGATGGATTGTTTCTGAATGGTCTAATCTTCTCATCTCATTGCATATATTTTTAGTGATGGATGTGGGGAAAGGTGGATGGCTTTATTACACGTCAAGATGAATTGAAAGACATTTTTTTTTCTTCTTTGAGTCTTAGCTAAAACTTTTCCCTGTATCAGAATGCATATGAAGCTCCAAGGGCCACTACATTTTAACCCAGATGAATTTAAGAAAAGAGATTAGTGAAGAACTTTATTTATTTTACATGTGCTTATGTATAAGACAAGAGTTGTATATATACATGCAGATATAAGTTTGCTAGAGACACTTGAAGTTCTATGTCCGTATACATGCACATCCATGAGTTTATTGCTCTGAACTTGATTGTGTTTGTGAGCTATGCTTATGTGTAATTATGTCTGCGTGTTTGACTATTTATGAGTTTGCATGTGTATGTGTGTGGTTGCGTTTTGCAAGGGAAGCGGATGACTTAGGCTAGTACAGTGGACGCACACATAACTGAAGGTAGAGGAAGAAAGATTGCTAATGAAATAGGAAAAGTTGAGATCAAATGGAACTTTAAATAGTGATAAAGGATGAGTGGCATACATGAAGATTTCATTGCAAAACATATGAGCTTTTGTTTGCTCGTGATTGTGTTGGATGAGATCGAGCAACTAATCTGAATGCTATATTTTGTGCAGTTTGCTTACCGGAAATAACAAAGGAGAACAAAGCTTAAGAGTCTATAGTCAGGTAGTTTTGATACTTTGTGTGTGTGTGTGTCGAACTCTAGAGTCTGTTGTGGCTTATATCATGATAATTTGAGCGTTTATGTACCCACATATTGTGTGTGTGTGTGGATGTGTGTGTGTGTGTGTGAGTGAGAGAGAGAGAGAGAGAGAGAGAGAGAGAGAGAGAGAGAGAGAGAGAGAGAGAGAGAGAGAGAATGGTAAGCGGCTTAGTGAATTGTATTGAGTTTATTCTCAATGGGAAGCGTTTAATTTCATGGACAGCGTTGGCTGCTCCTTATTTACAAAGGGAATGTTCAATTTTTGCAGCTTTCACCATGACTTTATGTATTTACAATAGAAATTAGCGGGATTAAATGATTATGACTGTAACCATGAAGAACCATCGATGAAGCTGACGGTCTGGAAAGGGGCGGCTTGGGCGTCTGTGAGCTCTTTCGACCAGCCTACCCGCTTACTTTCATCTGCTCCAGGACCCGAGCATTTATACTGACCATAGAAGACCTTGCTGCAAAACCATGAATAAAAAAACTTATACCAGGAAGACGCTACACGGATCCATTTACTCTGCTTTAACATTTAATCGAAGTTGTTAATCTAATAACGTACGGATTATAAATGAGGAATAGAGAAGATTTGATCTGTTTATTCTCGATCAATATCAGGTCATGTGGATATGGCGCAACTTGGCCTTGCACAGTAACATTCAAGCAGAAACTTACAATGGAAATGGATATCACAGTTTCACACCAAGTTTTCAAGAAGACACGGACTTATAAACAGCTTATCATCAGATTATCCTTTTCCAGCCCGCTCTACCGCCATACCATGATCCGCAATACGAAATTACCTTGCACGCTTCAGATGCGGTACTTAGCTGTTCATGCACAATGGCTATGCAAACACAGAGAGAGAGAGAGAGAGAGGGAGAGAGAGAGTATACTTCTCACGGCTGGAGTCGCCCCAGTTATACCAGCCCACTGGCTTCACTACATTTGCCATATATGTATAGGAGAAGATGACCCGTGAGTATTCCCCCCACGCGCGCCCCAAGTACGCCATGCCCTCCCCCGTCACCTTGCAGTTCACAAATGAGAAGCCTGTATTCTCGTTAGGGCTCGAGCGCCTCTGTGCCGTCAGCGATTCTGTCGACCTCTGCACCGCACGCAGCTCGCATCCCTGTGCAGAGAGATTGAAAAACGAAGAATGTCATTTTTCGGTGGCGGCAGTGCCTTTTTCTGTACTAGACATATCGACGACGCTGTCCATGAGTGCAAATGTGTATGTCCGTAGACGTTGGATATTGGGTAGTAAAAACACAAATCTTGTAAATTGTAATTACTTTTAATTAGTCCGTGTTGTAAATTATAATTATTTTTAATTAATGTAATTAGTGTGTGTTCGTTAGTGTGGGTGGTTCGACCGTTTGCGTTTTGAAGCGGGGCAAGAGTTCAACCTCTTCTATGGTAGGATATGTGTGGGTCTAAGGTCAGTACAATGCCTTCGGAGAGTATTAAACTAGATGCCTTCGGGTAGTTTCTCATTCCTTCAGGTAGTCTAACTCTTGCTTTGTGGAATATTGGGTAGTAGAAACACGTTGGATATTGAGTAGTAAAAATACGTTGGACATTGGGTAGTGAAAACATAAATTTTGTAAATTGTAATTACCTTTAATTACTCTGTGTGCGTTAGTGAGGGTGGTTTGATCTTTCGTCTCTTGAGGTGAGGGTTAGAGTTTAACCTCTCTTTATGGTAGGACATGTGTGGGCCTAAGACTAGTACAATGCCTTCGGGTAATATTAAATTAGATGTCTTTGGAATGTTTCTTTTAGTGTTTGCCTTCGGGTAGTCTAACTCTTACTTTGTCCGATAACAGAGATCTCATTTGTATTAGACAGGTTCAATTGTACAATTATCCTTTTAATCAATTCAAGAAAAAGGAAATTACTTTGAAATTCGACCGAACTTCCTCTTAAAAGAAAAATTACTTTTATAATTTGGAATGAAAAATCTCGTGTTTCGCATGCATGTATGTGTGTGTGCGAGGGAGACAGATTCTGCTTAAACAATATCATGTGTTTGCATGAATGATGAGAGACAAAGAGATAGAGTTAGAGAGAGAATCACAATTAAAGAGATAGAGAAAGAATCAAAGTTTTGTGTGGAGAGAGAAATAGATAGAGAGAGAGAGAAAGAGATAGAGAGAGAATTAAAGTTTTGTGTGGAGAGAGAGGTGTGGAGAGAGAGAAAGAGATAGATTTAGAGAGAGAATCACAGTTAAAGAGAGAGAATGAATCAAAGTTTTGTGTGGAGAGAGAAACAGATAGAGAGAGAATTAAAGCTTGATGTGGAGAGAGAGGTGTGGAGAGAGAGAGAAAGAGATAGAGTTAGAGAGAGAATCACAGTTAAAGAGATAGAGAAAGCATCAAAGCTTTGTGTGAAAAGAGAAACAAATAGAGAATTAACGTTTTGTGGAGAGAGAGAGAGAGAGAGAGAGAATAGGTGCATGAGACCCTCTCTCACTGCCTACATCTTGGTACTCAATATACCTTGTAGAGGGACTGCCCATTGCCGCATATGAAGTCCACGGATCCTTGGATGAGACAGCCCTCAAAGTAATGTCTTCCCTCGTCATCATACAACGTGTCTTGGCTAGACAAGAAATTGCAATTGTAGAATGCAGCTTGATCGCCTGAAATTCGTAGCGCTACTGCCTGCCTGTTCTTGGAACCAATCGGAGGGGGCGGTGATGAATTCTGCACCATAACAAAACAAAACGTTAAACCAGCCATGTGACCAAAATTTCACTCTCTCTTCTCTTGCAGTAGCAGCGTTGGATATGAAGGACGCTTAGCTGCGTACCACGAAGCTGATGCCTTTGGCGATGAAGCCCCGAGCATCAATGCCGACGGTGGCGCTTTTTGCGAGAGTACCTGCGGATGCTAGAGTGTCTTGCCAGGTTATCGTCGTCGAGCCTGCTCCTGCTCCTTGGAACGTGATGTACGGCTTGTTGGACGGCACATGAACTTTCTCCCTGCATGTTTTGATGAAAGAACGACATGAACTGCAATCCTTTTTCCGACACACACGCTTCGCTTACAACACTACATTTTATTTCTGAGAGATCAAGCTCGTGGCCATGGAACAGACCTACGTGCTTATCTGCACTCACATATGGGATTTTCTTTCCGCACAGGGATATGCTATGAAGTGTGTATTGGATACGAGAACTTACTTGTAGACGCCGGCAGCAATCTGAATGACGATGCGCTGGCCATTGCCCGGCGACACTGCATCTACTGCATCTTGGACCTTAGAGAATTGAGCCCCCGACCCACCGACGGTGATCACGCCCCCTACCGCCTTACTCGCAGCGAGCTCATCATCGCTGTCCATAGGACGTGAAAGAGTGCCGGAGTAGTACCGGGAGTCAACTCTCTCTATCCATGCCATGAAATCTCTTTGTTTCTCATCCTGTTCAGAGCCTTCCGCAGGTGTACTACTTTGGCTCTCTGCAAGGACAGCGTGATACTGGACATGGCAGGCGGTTACAAAAAGAAGCATCAAGGCCATGACATGGACATACAGCTGATTCGCTGCTCTAGAATCCATGGAATCAGTACCTCCAGAAGTGGCTTTTGTCAGAAAGGACAGATCCTCTAAAGGATGGAACTGAACATATGTCTTTGCTGACTGCTTTACGGAATGGCCCTTTATATAGCTGCGAACCGAAAAGGGCGAACGCACGAATGGAGCTACGGAATGAATACGTATTACGCACATTGTCGCCATCCGTTCAGCTCAAGGAGGACGGTTCTATGTTGTAGCAGTCGAAGGGATTGGTGAAGAAAACTGAGGTAAATCCGGGCAAGTACCACAGCCATGTACTTCCTGTTGCGCCATTGAAGCTTAATACCGAGAATCGCCCTTGTGATAGCTGGGCCCCGGGAGCGGCACAGCTAAGATATATCTACCCAACGCTACAGTATGCCACCATGGCCAAGATGATCCATTGATGAACTGTCGCCGTGAGGGTGAAAGGTTATTAGAAAGGTTGAGTGATTCTAGCTTATAATAGTAACATATAAAATCCTTGTTACTTAACCGAAATAGTAATAAAATCTGTTTTTACACAGTCTCACGCAGGACAATCAATACACAATCTCAAAATCGAAAAATATGGAATCATATATAACTGATCATCAAATAGACTCACAACATCACAAAATACCCAATGAGAATCGATTCAACCAAAGAATAGCAGAACAAATGTTTATGAATAGAATGGAACAATACTCAAGGTTCTCAGCAATATCTCGCGAACATAGACATATCCATCCTTCGGTCTCTCTCAAATACATCCTTGCTAACTATCACTCCAAGAGTCTGTGTACACCATAAACTCTACTCCACCAGTTGAACGAAACGATGACGCGACGACAGAACTCTTTTCTCTTTGACGATAGAACTCTTTTCTCTTCGACGATAGAACTCTTTTCTCTTCGACGATAGAACTCTTTTCTCTTCGACGATAGAACTCTTTTCTCTTCCTGTCTTCTGCTTTTTATTGCTTCCGCATTCTTCATTTACCGCCTCTTGTGAAATTTCCTACTTCTCCGTCATTTCAGCCACCAATCTTGTTTATCCTTCGTCTGCGGTTGCGGTTGTCTCGCTCCATTAGCCTTGTAACACTAAGTTATTGCCTAAGTTCTTTGCCTTAGTCGAAACAGAAATAGGAACAGGAACAGGAACAGGAACCGGAACGGAAGACGAAGACAGAGACGGAATCAGAATCGAGAACAGAGTACAGAGAACAAAACCCTCTGTATTGATGCATGCAAAGCTCTGATACCACTATTGTGAGGATCTTGCTCACGTGCAAACAGAGGTTACAAACACAAAAAAACACACACAAAGAATAGATGCAACAAGAAACAAGACAGAACGTAGTATTGTGTGAACTCTTCCCCCATGCACTCTGTTTCAACAGTCCACAGAGTGCATGTATTTATAGGAACTTTTGATTACGTCGAAAAGAGTGGTTGCATGAGAGCGACTTCGAAAAGCAAGCGTGAAACTAAAAGTTGCTAACTTTTACAGAAAGCCAATGCTTTCAATAACAGAAACTGCGGTCTACAACGACCCTTATACTAATTATTACTTTTCTAACTATTTCTAACAATAGAACCTTCTATGCAGATTTATTTACAAGCTAAATAATAATTATTCGGATTATTGATATCCGCCCTTTCACGCTTTGCACGCTCCTCACGAAACTTCAACTGCTATATCAAAAACATCAAAAACACATTAATACATTAATAATTTAACACTCCAACAATGCACTGTTCAACATATTCCATAAGTTATAACAAAAACATTGCTTGCAATGCTTGGATTGAGCGTACAATAAACTAGTGTTGCTCCTCGGTCTGAATTGAACCATAGTAATAAGGAGTTGTCATTCCCGTCTATTGTAGAATAAAAGTTCATTGTTAGAAGGTCTTTTAGGATTCCAAATCTAAGATTAGATTTTCAAAAGTTTTTTTTAATTTATAATGAATTGAAAAGACACACACCCAACCTTGTAAGGTAGAGGCACCATGAACTTATGAGAAAATACATTCACTCAAGATCCCCTCCTCAAGAGTTCAAAGCATGAACCAAACTAAAGCAACGAGTGGTGGGAAAGTGTTCTTAGGGTGGGTTCACAAAGAGTGGTGACACACTCTATTATGTGCATGTACAATTTCGATTAGCAAAAAATATTTAAGTTGTTGTAGGTTTATCACATTTCAAAGCGACTTTCCCTCCTCAGAACCAAAATGTACCAACCTAAAAATGAACTCTTATTGGTCAAAGTCTTTGTGCAACCATTACAAGTGCTTTAATTTTTGTACTTTTGAGCTTATGTGCTGCCCTGTGTGAACCTTTCAATCACGACATTGAAAAGGTATTGAACTCAACACTAATAAATTGATGTAGTATTACTAGTATCTCTCCCCCCTCTTTTTTTGTAAGGGAGATTTCGATCTTACTACTTACATATGTCATGATTGAATCAATAGGGAGTGTGATTGTACAATGATGAACATGGTAGCAACGATAACACCATAATCCACAGAGGGAAGGGTAAAATACCTAGCACCAACTAGAAATGTACATAATGCAAAGTTCTACTAAGTATAGGCATTGGGAAAGCACAACCCTAAGGCAAGATAACAAGATTCTTTGAATCGATGAAGAGAAACCATAGGGTACACGTGTATGAACTATGCTATCGTTGAACAAATGAAGAGGGCCACAATGTGCACGTGTATGACCTAGTGTACATATGTATGGTCCATCATGCACATTCATGGCCCATCTTACTGTTGACATGGTCCACCGAGAATGCCTAAATGCTAACAAGATAAGTGTGGATTCACATTGTGCGGCCACACAAAGAACCATTCCATGTGGCAACCAGTCACTCATCTACAAGACGTCCTCCGTATTCCAGGTCCACAATTTTTTTTTGTTTGAGAGTACAATGAATTGAAAAGACACACACCCAACCTCGTAAGGTAGAGGCACCCATCTTGGGAACTTCATGGACATCCATCTTTGGGAACTCATGGATATGTCTAGCCAAGATTTGAACTCAGGACTTCCCCCTTGAGATTCAAAGCATCAACCACTAGGCTATGCAGGCTTGGACTGGTGCACAAAATATTGTACCCTCTTCTCCCCCCAAGAACGATTATAATCATTTTAGTTTTGCATGCAATGTGGCTGAGTGTGAATGGGGAAGGTGGAGGAAACAACATACATACAAAAACAACTCTACGCCATCAGAATAGTATGAATGCACCCTAAATCTTTGAAGGATATCAATTCATCTCCCCACAACCACAAGAGTGAGAGCATCTCCAACCAATGCTACCCTACGTGCGTGCATGTTTTTTTTCTGTTCATTACTTTGTAAGAACGGGAAATATTAAATGATACACACTCAATGGGCCCTTTATATCTCATCCAAGGCATTCTTTAGATGTGCTTTCTTTAAGCATACGTAACCTTCAAAAAGCAATACTTTCTTTAAGTATATGTAACCTTCAAAAAGCATCGATCGTTACGAGTAAGCTAGAAAGAGGAGGGAAGAGTAAAGGATATGCGCCGGAAGTGAACTCCGCAAGACTACATATTGACGACATCATTGATTCTCCGTCTAAAGCACTCATCATATAAACAGACAAAGAGAAGAGCATCAGCTCAAGCACGCAAGGCGTTGAAGAAGAGGTTGCTGAGCTGCCATGAAACCACCAGCACGGTCCATAAGCCCCAAAGACTCGTGTCTGTGTGCGGGATTGTTAGTGTGGGTGTGCATTATGTGTGGTGGACTATGTAATCCTCTTGTCCTTTTGCTACAAGTACTCGAGAGTAGAGAACCAGAGAAAGCCTATAATCTTGGACTCCATAAAAGGTTAAAGCTCGAGTTTCGTCCGTCATCAGGACTAGGATGCTCGACTGTGTGCGCATGAGAGAGAGAGAGAGAGAGAGAGAGAGAGAGAGAGAGAGAGAGAGAGAGAGAGAGAGAGAGAGAGAGAGAGAGAATTGCGGCTTGCGCGTCCGATATTCTTTGGGTCCTCTCGATCTCAAGACTCCAGCGTCATATAGTCAAGCAGGAAGAAGAAATCTGCTCATATGAGAGAGAGAGAGAGATGCGATGGGCAGCAGTCTGGCGAACTATTGTTCAACTTCCACCATCTTTTCTCCGATGCTCGAGGACTTCTTCCACTTCATGACGCACAAAACGGGGATACTACTAGACTGCACCTGTTGACCAGAGAGAGAGAGAGAGAGAGAGAGAGATTCGCGATGCGCGGAGCAGTCGTGCCCTTCAACTCTTCTTCACCCTTCTCCAACATCTTTTCTCGGATTTTTTTTTTTTTTTGAGAGTACAATGAATTGAAAAGACACACACCCGACTTTGTAAAGTAGAGGCACCCATGTTGGGAAACTTTGAGAAATCCAGCCTTAGGCGGGACCTGAACCCTGGCCATCTCTTCAGGTCCCTGGCCATCTCTTTTCTCAGATGTGCTTTGTTCTTTTGTCGGATATGGTTCAACGACCCACCTCATGAACGGCAGCAAAAGAAGCTTCTAAAATGATACAATAGAGCTTTTATTCCCACATTTGGATATAGTAAAATGCAAAAATCTGGTAAGCATCATTCTTAGAGGAAGTTCATGGTGGACTGGACGTGTCATTATTTCTTAACCTTGATTTCGTGTGGAGAGTCACAAGAATCAATGGTAGATCTCATATTACAAATTAAAATTTTCCTCGCTCTTTAAGTGACAATACGGTGTTATTTTGGGTGTAGGAGCGAACCACCAATAACTAGAAGTCCATCATTATCCTAAGTTGAGATAATACCCTCAAAATAGACGAAACGTTAATAGTTTTGTCTAGTTGCGCGAAGGTTATGAAAGGACGGAATTAACATTATTAGTAGAACACTTGTGTTTGATGAAAATCCCATCCAAAAAAGAAAATGGCTAGCTCTGATTATGTATCACATGTTGCATGACATTGGCTAGTGTGTTTGAGGTTGAATCACTTCACTAGTGACATTCACTCTTTCGCTCTTAAAATCTCTATTGTGGTTTAGTAGCATGTCTCATGTGATTGGGTTGTTGGCCTCAGTAAGGATTCAATCCACAAGAGTTGCATTTGTTTCTGAGCAAACAAAGCAAAGGGTTTGGAATTAATGAAGAGATGTTATGGTAAGCCCAAGATGGTTAAACAAGAGAGAAAACCATCTAGAGTCTCAAAGGGGAATGCAATCCGAGGAGAGTATATCTCAACTTAACAATGGCTACAGATGTCATAGCAAAGCAGGAAGATTAATTTACATGAGGGGATTCTTTGATAGATCTTATATAATGCATGGTAGTTCTTTGCAAAGATATTTTACAAGAAAAAAACTCTCTACATGTGTGATCAAATATTTTTGTTTTTCGGGATGAACCATAAAATGTTTGCTACCCATAGCTTCCATATGACAACCTCTAGGTGTCAACACACTCTAATCGCTTAGAGAAAAAAAATATTAGTTTTCACCTTGATAATGCATGCCCAATAGTAACAAGATTCAAGAGCTCTGTAAATCCATTCAATCGTCATATTATTATACATTCTGATAGGATAAAGAATAGCAATACCACCTTGATTTTTATGCAGACAATAGATACTTCAAGAAAATTTAGTAATTATATTGATGGTAGGATCATCACCCCTTTATAATCTTTTGGAAAAAATGCAAACCTGTTGGATTTGCTTTTTCAAAGGTTTTCAACACGAGAAGTAATAAGTGATGGAATGGGGAATGCAATTATTAAGAACAAATAATTCATTAACAAATGAACTTTGAAGTACATTTGAATTTTTTTTTTGTTAAAAACAAGTAAGAAACAAATTCTATCTTCAAGCAAAGCAAAGCTAATTCCCATGGGACTCCCAAAAGCCTTAAAGAATACCCTCTAAAATAAGCTCACTGTTGGAGGAGATGGTGGTCACTTTCCAGAGATGAGATGGTGCTGCAAACCTCTGCTTGAGGAGTGAAAGTAGAGCCTTCCAAGAAGCACAAATAATCAGCCAAGTACTTTGGAGTATGATCCTTAAATCATTAAATAAAAAAAAATGAGTAGGAGGTTCAACTATGAACCAAAATTAATTATTTTGGTTACCACACCTACTCAAAAAGATGCATAATACTCCCTCTCTGCTAGCAATTGATCAAAATGCTTTTGGCCATATCTATCTAACTACGATAGCTGATTTTTGCAAGTATTTTTACTTGAAATGATAGACCATTCCCAAAGAATGATGCTGAGCAAGTTAGTGGTGATTGCTGCTATTTTTGGGCTCCAGTAGTATGCAGACTAGTGAGTAGTGCTTTGCACATATCTCAAGCTTGGATAAGGCAATGATAATGAAATTGATAGGAAGAGAAAATACGGTATACTGAACCTATATCAACTTAGATCAGAGCAGATGATGAAGTATACACTAAGAACCAAGTTAGAGAAGTTCACTATTTTGAGTGGTACATGATAGAGAAGAGAGAGTGAGATATAATCAACATGTATATACTAATGCATATAGAGTACAATGACATTGGAAATCAAAAATTGCACAACATGAGGGCAATGATAGAGCTATGGTATGCGATTAATATCAACATAAGATCCCTCTCAATATCTCTTCCAATCGGGGCTGCATTACACGACTTTTGAAGTCCTCTTTTATAGCTGAAGTTGGAGCTCTTTTTGAATTTGAAATTCAAACTTCTACCAAAAAGTGTCTCTAAATTTTTGGATCTGAATCTCTAATTATCTCACCAATAACTCGTGAAAAGATTCTACCTAAGTATTCTTGATTGAAGTGATTCCTTCTATGCAATTTTTACAAGGAGTAAAGACTTAGGCTTGGAGTAATATTTGCACCAATAGCTCCCTCTCAAGCCTAATATGCTTGGACTTCAATTTTCTTTAATCTCCTGCAATCTAATCATCATCTTGAACCTCTTCAACTTAGTTCCATCCAAAGATTTGTTTAGCATATTTGCACATTGCAAATTGGTTGATACATAGGACAATTGTATGTCCTTGCTAAGGAGCTTCTCTCTCCCATAATGATAATGCACTTCAATGTGCTTAGTCCTTGCATGATATACATGATTAGCAGCCAAATGAAGTGAGCTAGTATTATCTCCAAAGATCATTGGAGTGTATGTATGTATGCCTAATTCTGGGTAGACTAGCTTTAACCACATTGCTTCTTGTGTTGCATTTGCTAGGCCTCTATATTCAGCTTCAATTGATGCCAATGCCACAGTTGGTCATTTCTTTGATGAACATGAAATCAACTTTGATCCTACAAAAGAGTAGTAGCCTAAAGTGCTCCTCGTATCGTCTTTTGAGCTAGCCCAATCTACATCAGAATATAGCTTGATATCCAAGTCAGATGTGAATGGATAGAATAGACCTTCAGTTATGGTACCCTTCAAGTATTTTAGAATCCTTTTGGCAACTTCCATGTGAGATTTTCTTGTTGTATGCATGAATTGACTCAATGTACTTACTCCGTAGCATATGTGCACTCTTGTTTGGGTTGCATAATTGAGACTCCAAACAAGACTTTGGTAATCTATAGTGTCTTCAAGTAGTTCTCCTACATGAGAGCTACGTTTTTTATTCAATTATGTAGGTGTACCTGCATTTTTTGAGTTTTTCATTTTGAACTTAACTAGCATATCATGTAGGTACTTCCTCTGAGTAATGAAAACAGTAGAATCTGTATAAACAATCTCTAAGCCAAGAAAATATGTAAGCAATCCAAGATCATTGATCTTGAATTCTTCCTTCATCTGAGCTTTGATCTTCTTGATGTCATTGGCATCATCTCCTGTAATGATAATGTCATCCACATAAACACATAGGTAAATAACCTCTAAATTAGTTCTTAATGAATAATGAAGAATCTGCCTTGCTTACAACAAAGCCTTGGTCCTGCAAATTTGTGACAAGCCTATAGTTCCAAGCTCTAGGAGCTTGCTTTAAACCATATAGTATTTTCCTTAATTTACATACAAAATCGGGTTTGTCTTTGTCTTCATATCCTGGTGGTTGAGCCATGTAGACCTCTTCAGAGATCCATCCATTAAAGAATGCATTTTTAACATCTAATTGGTACATATACCAATTCTTTGAAGCAACAATACTTACTTAAACTCTAATAGTTGGCATCTTAGTTATAAGTGAGATGGTCCCCTCATAATCGACTCCATGTGTTTAAGCAAATACCTTTGCTATTAGCCATGCTTTATACCTGAAGATTATCCCATCTGAGTTCTTTTTCACTTTGTAAATCCACGTGGATCCTATTATCTTCATGAATGATTTCTTGGGACCAAATCGCAAGTGTTATTCTCTTGAAGTGCTTCAATTTCGTCTTGCATAGCTTCTCTCCATTCTTCTTTCTTATTGGCTTCTTCAAATGAAGAAGGATCCTCTATAATAGAAGCTTTCACCATGTTTATAGAATGCTTTGTGACTAGTAATGTGTCATAGCCATACCTTATAGGTCTCTTGCTTTCCCTTTGAGATCTTCTAAGTGCTTGATTGGATGACTCTTGAATATCTTCCAATTGGTTAAATTTTTCTTTGCCCTTGGACTTCCAAGCTTTGAATTCTTAAAGGTTGATCTATTTTTCATCTTTTGAGTTCACATCCTCTAATGTATGTGGTTCTTCCTTGGTTAGATTTGGAAATTCATTTTCCAAATCATAGGGTGGCTTTATTTTCCTACAATTATCTTCAAACTAGGAGTTATTTTCATCAAACACCATATCCCTACTAACTGTAAACTCTTTTTTAGTGGGATTATACAACCTATACCCTTTCTGATTTTGATCATAACCAATAAATATGTATCTTTCAGTCTTTGGATCAAGCTTTCCCCTAATCCATGAGGGTATATGTGCATAAGCAATGCAACCAAAGATCTTACAATGATCTAAGGAAGGTCTCCTACCATTCCATGCATCATAAGGTGTCATTCCATCCAAGGACTTGGATGGAAGCCTATTAATTAGGTAAGTGGCTATGAAAGGGCCTGTGCTCATAAGTAATTTGGAAGTTTTTTCTCATTCAACATTGATCTTGCAGCTTCTACTATTAGTCTATTTCTTCTCTCCGCCACTCCATTCTGTTCAAGAGTGTACCTTGCTATAATCTCTCTTTTTATGTCTCTATCCTGTAAGAAGGAGCCAAATTCATGTGAGAAGTACTCACCACCTCCATCAGATATGAGCCTTTTCAAACTTCTACCTATTTGATTCTCAATCAATGCCAAATAGTTCTTGAAACAAGTGAAAACTTCATCTTTATGCTTCATAAAGTAAAGTATTGACCATCTACTATAGTCATCTATGAATGAAACATAATAGCTTGACCCCGAGATTGATGGCTCTCTACAAGGACCCCACACATTTGTGTGCACAAGCTCCAAGTAGTCTTCATACATGTGTCCTCTTTTGTTGAATGGTTGCCTATGTGATTTGCCAAATTGGCATGCTCCACATTTGTAAATCATGTGTTGCTGGATACATTTGGAATGCCAAGCATACTGCATATTTTTTCTTCAATGTTCTTTTACCTATATGACCTAGTCTCTTATGCCATATCTCCAATTCAGATAGGGTTTGATCTTTGTAATTGAAGAGAGCAATATTCATTGTATCTTCAACTTCAAATGTAAAACGTCTACCAGATTTCTCACCTTTTGAAATCCTCTTGAAGCCTTGTTGAGGGTCTTCCACATATGCTCCATGCCTTATGAATCTAACCTGTAAACCCTTCTCAACAATCTGTCCAACATAGATTAGGTTTTTTGTTATTGTTGGCACATACAATACCTTACTTAGGAGGTTCATGTTACCAGCAGATGCTTCAATATTTCCAATCTTCTTTACAGAGTGCCTAGTTTCATCACCTGTATGGACATCACGCTTTCCTCTATGTTCTTCAAGGTCAGAGAACAATGCTACATTTCCTGCTACATGATTGGAACAACCAAAATCAATATAGAATAGGTACTCATCATCTTTACCTTTTTTGGTTGTCATATTCATGAATAAGAGTTTTTATAATAAAGTGCTTGTTCAATATTACTAGGAAGAAAATATTAATCTCTTGTTAATCACATTATTTTCAAAGAGTATATATATATATATATATATATATATATATATATATATATATATATATATATATATATATATATATATATATATATATATATATATATATATATATATATAGATATACATATATATAACCTGTTTGAGGATGCAAAATGATATTTTATAGATACCAACAATGGTTTCTATCTGGCCAAGTTCTCTATCTATAAGCTTTCTATCTTTTGAACTAGCACATGATAAATGCTAGAAAGAAGCAACAATGCTAGAATCGTTTGTTTTGCAAAAATGATAAATAACTTTGATTCTGATATGTTGTCCATAAGCCCACATATTAGTGAAAATTTGAGCCTACCATAACTGATGAATTATTAGAAAAGAAACTAATATACATATACATGTGAGAATATAATATTAGTAGAATAAAATTACCTTTCTTTCACAACATATCATTAACTCCCTCTCCTCATTTGAGATTTAATCATTATTTTCACTGAATCATTATATATGAGTATATAGCCAATCAGTGAAAGAAGATATATCTATATTCGCATTATTGTCGAGATCATGTCTATATCTTTTGGTTCTTGATCTTTTATTTTAGAGATTTTGAAGTTCCTATTCATACTCATTAATGAATGCTTGCACACATCCACTATTATATACAAAAAAAGGTAAAAATATCAATATTTTCTTGCAATGTAAATTGAAATGGAACCCCCTTATGTGATAATAACTCATTTCTAAATTTTGAAATTGGTCCATGCACATGGAGCTTCTTCATGAAATCTTTCAAGCTATTCACTAACATAGTACATGCACTCCTCAAGGATCTATCCCTTTGCCATATGTCCTTCTGGTTTTGCTCTTTGTCATACATAACCTTTTAATATTCCCATAAATTGCTCAACCTAGAACATTTATTGAGCGTTTACAACTCTTCAAATCATTATTTCATCCACAAGATGGATCAATGCATAAATTTGAATATCAAAAAATGATGTTGGAAGCTCTTTCTCCATTAGACATAGTAGCACCCTGCATTCACATTTCTTTTGTGGGATCAAGTCTTTGTCACTCTCTTTTGTTGTAATCCACCTTCTATCAATCATAAATTAAATTAGAAAGAAATTAACTCGTAAATAAAAGATATCAAATAATTTTATATATTAAAAATAAGAGTATGATAATTATCTTATAAGTGATCCAAGATGATAGATCACATCCCGTACTCCTTTGATTACACATCCATCAATCACAAGAATGTGATTCAGAAAGTTATGTCAATCATGTGTCTTTAACGTAGATAACTTCTCATGTCATCCAAAGTAAACATGTTTTGGAAAGATCCTCCATGTAATGTAGGTGTTCGAAATGATTGAATCCTATTGTTTTCACGCTTAGGTATGTGTGTGTATATGTATGTGTGTATATGTATGTCTATGTGTGTATATGTGTATGTGTATATGTGAAGCTATGTGTATGTGTAAGTGTATCTATGTGTGTGTAAGTGTATGTATGTGCATATATATATGTGTGTACTATTGCTTTTTTTGGCTTGAGATTAAAAAAACAGAAGATATTGTATGGTAGAATGAAATAAGAGAAAAGCAGACATACTTCCCGAGACATGGTAGTATTTTCACAAACATCTATGTCTTGAGGAATGATTTAACTTAGTAGAAGGTATGCAAAATAGTTTATATTATTGTGAGTTATAATTCTTATATGTTTTATAAATATTTTTCCTTTAATCTATGTACTTTTGTTTCATTAAATAAACATAGGCTGCTACATAGAAGAGAGTTGAATCATGTCATATGTTGTGCTTATGCAAAATGGGCGATCATGGTTTCGTTGCTACATTTGTAGGTATATGTTTTATTAAAACTATATTTTTTATTTTACTTAAGACACTTATCATTAATGTTTTTTATCTATTTCAATGCAGTAAAAGGATTATGGTCGTTATCCTATGCAAGAGGAAATCGAATATGCTACGATTGTGGATATCGATGTCTGAGTGAATAGATAAGAGATCATCTGGATGATTTTGTGAGTATTATTAAATTTGATATATTTTATTTTATTTTTATTGATGTTTTATATTGATCATCACAAGGTACTGAACCCTCTACCCATGATACCCTTTTAGATACACCACATCATGCAGATCATCATGAAGATGTGGATGATGATGATCAAGGGGTGATTCAAATGATCCACACTTTACATTGGATGTATAATGTACATCGATACACATGATATAAACACACACACACACACACACACACATGCACACACACACACACACACACACACACACACACACACACATATATATATATATATATATATATATATATATATATATATATATATATATATATATATATATATATATATATATATATATATATATATATATATATATATATATATATATATATATATATATGATTCACACTTTACATTGGATGTATTATGTACTTTGATATACATGATATAAATACACACACCCACACCACACACACACACACACACACACACACATATATATATATATATATATATATATATATATATATATATATATATATATATATATTCTTTTTTTTCTCATATCAGTTACATTTATAATTTTGTCTATGGTTTGAGTTCATATTTTTAATAATATTAGAGTTTTTGTTAAACTAATTTATTTTATTGAAGTGAATTATATGATTGAAATGTACTAATGTTTATATATATATATATATATATATATATATATATATATATATATATATATATATATATATATATATATATATATATATATATATATATATATATATATATATATATATATATATATATATATATATATGCACATGTGAGTATGTGCATATGTATGTGTATGTGCATACGTATGTGTTTATGTGTATGTGCATGTGCATGTGCTTGTGCATGCATCTGCATGTAGATATGTTGGTTATGTGCATGTGTGTGTGCATATATGTATGTGTATATATGTGCATGTGATGTGTGTATGTGCATGTGTATGTGTACATGTATGTTTATGTGTGTATGTCCATGTTCATAAATTTCTAAACTGATGTGTGTGAACACATTAGGACCACCAGGGCACTCTTTTCCCTCTTTAGGAGGTTTTGTCCCCCGATTGGTATACATGCCTATAACCCTAATGAGTGACTTATCTTTTGTACATTGACTTGAAAATACATTCAATAGTGTGTGTTGTGATCCAAACTTCTTTTTATTCCTTGTGATATTCAGATGCTTTTGAAGACCTTAAACTCCAACAATTGGTATCAAAGAAGATCAATGTTTCATGTAGGGCACCATTTTCAGCCCTCTTGTCATAGTCTTAGAATCGCACAAAAATTTGTGAACTTGACTTGGCCTCCAAAAACAACTATCACAATGATTGTGTAGGCAAATTTATCCTCTTGTGCCAAACATATATGCAAGTTTTGGTTCACCAATAAAAGCACCTCAAAGTTTGCTACAAGTTTAAGAGAGTTTGACATGGTAGTTTGATTCAAGTTAATGAGATACAATCATTTTTCTACATCATGGTATTTTGGTCAATCCCCATGTCTAAAAGCAATGACGTATTCCATATGTTGGCTACTGAGGAAAATTTGAATTGTACAAATTACCCATTATGGTCATATATGATGCTTCATGTATTGGTCACAAAAAGGACTCTGAAATATTGTGTAGGGTGTTGAAAAATGACCTACTACACCTACAAATAGAGTTATTGAAGGTGATATTGATGGTGTTTAGGATGATGACCTTCAAATTGATGCTCGCATTGTAGCTCTAGCTGCACCTACTATAGAGCAACTTTGTAAGGATGCACGGTCAACGAAGGAAGAAAAATATGAGAAGAAAACGGAAAAGCAGAAATAGTTCTGCAAATACCATAAAGGTAATGGTCATGTCATAAATATTTCTCCAAAAATAGCTACAAAAGAGGCAAAGGAAAACTAGGCTTGAATGGTGGTTGGAGAGGCCTCTACACCTAAAATAGAGTTTGAAAATCTTATGTAGAATGAAGAGTGGGTGTTTACTATTGTTTGTAGTTATGATGCATCTTCCCATAAAGAGTGTATGTCTACGGTAGATTGAGATGTTTGGTACTTTGATAATGGAGCAACAAAACATATTATCTCATAGTGTAGTTTCTTAAGTTCATTTGAGCCTACCCCTACATGGAATATTATGACATGCAATAACAACTCCTCTTATCCTATCATGAGAGTTGGTAAGATAATTTTGACTGATACTGATGGTAGTTCTTCTGAAATGTAAGATGCTTTGTTTGTGCTAGGGATCAAGAAAAATCTATTTTTAGTTTTAGAATTACCCAAGATCGGCTTGGTTGTCAAATTTGTTGATAATGGGTGTATAGTTCATGATTTGTCAAATGGCGACATTATTATTACTTTGGGCATTTTATGTTGTGGGTTGTACCCTCATATACTATGCAAAATCTATGAATGATTCAGCGTGTGCAGTTCAAGATTCTCAGGATATTTCAGATTCAAAGCTTTGGCATGTACACTTTGGTCATCTGATTTTGCTAGCTTGTTCTACCTATAGAAATCTAAAATGATGTCGTCTCTGCCCAAACTTGAGGTACATGGTAAACATGTCTATGAAGGCTACATTTTGGTCAAAATGCAATGTTCCTTGTTCCCAAAAGATGGCTGAGTATGAGCTACTAATAATTTCAGCTTATTCACAATGATGGCTATGGTCCTATGCAAACATGGTTTTGTGTAGAAAGGGCATGAAAGCAAAGTGTGTAGGTTGAATGAGGCATCATATGGTTTTAAATAAGCACCACATGCTTGGTATGAAAAGATACATGCCTACTTGTTTGCATATGTTTTTGAGAAGATTCCTATGTTTAGCATGCAAATGATGTGCTTGTGATCATTGTCCTTTATGTTGATGCCATCTTCGCGTTGGTCCTAATGAGAAGCATATTGCTGATTTTAAGGCTGATTGAGATGCCAGGTTTGAGGCATTTGCATCATTATTTGGGCATTCAATTTATGCAAGTTGATGATAGAATAGCTTTGTGTCAAAAAAATATATATTATCATAGTATTGGAGTGTTTTGTCCTTGAAGGCTCCAAACTAATCGCCACTCCTATGAAGAGAGGTCTATGGTTGAGTCTTCATAATGCTGGAGATGCATTGGATGTTGTTATCTATCAACAGGTTGTTTGGCTTGATTTACTTATGCATAACTCAACTTGATATTCAGTTTGCTATCTCTCAGATGAGCAGGTTTATGCATTTCCCATTCTCAAGCATTGGTAGGTGGTTAAGTGCATCTTTTGCTACTTGAGTGGTACCTAAATACTTGGATAGGTTTATTGCAAGGGGGATCACTACTACCATATTTACATGCTTCTTCTAGATCTGACTTGGTTGGCTGCTATGACACTCATGTGTCTACTAGTGGTTTCTACTTCATGCTTAGTAGCCTATGCATATCTTGGTTGAGCAAGAAGCAACCTAATGTAGCCACTTCTAGTAGTGAGGCTGAGTATATGTAAGCTATCACAATGACTATTGATTCTGTATGGCTCAGATGTCTTTTGGTTGATTTAGGTGTTGCTCGGTCTTCTGCCACCACCATCTTTGCTTAAAGTCAGAGCGTATTGGGAGTTATGAGGAACCCTTTGTTCCATTCGTGCAAAGCAACCTGTAGATCTTTATATTTCTTATGAGAGAGGTATTTTTTGTCTCTCTAATCGATGTCTTGTTGAATGCAGGGTCAAGACCAATGTAAATCATATGCCTAGTCACCATTTTCTGAGTGTCACTAGATTTATAGCCATAGGAAATTGGGATGAGGCTATCCACAAAATGCTCTAGAACATTGCAATGAGAATGGGATTCTCAATGTCTCTATGTCCCACGTAGTGATCAAGAAGTTCAGATATTTGAGAGGGCACTGCAAGTAACTTGTGAGGCCTAGCCAAAATCCACAAAACATAGTTAGAGAACTCTATCAACATTCTTAGTCCCTCATATCTTGGTACTCAATTCATTTGTGCAAGAACTGTTTCTCTTACTTTCTGTGTGATTAAATAAAAAGAATGAAACAAGCTTTGAAAGGCTGAGTGTCTAGCGCCTTAGTAGTTCCTGTAGAATGTTGAGATTTAAAGCGTATGGTATCCTCAGGAAAAGAAGAAACGCTGATTATCATGAGTAATTGTCATTGAAAACACATAATCCTCTTCTAATAAGCGTCCAACATATGATTATTTGAACGCTTTCACTTCTAACATCAGAAAGTTTCAAAAACACAATAAAAAACATCAGGCGTATAATCTATATCTGTATTCAGTCTATGCCTTTCATGTTTAGACCATTTTTCTGCTCACTGTTTGCAATTCAGGATCATTGAGTGAAGTACCTTTTCAGATTTCTGTCCATTAGCAGTTCGCATACAGTCCGAGGAAGGTTTAAACGCATCGTTAACAATGTAGCAGAAGGGTCAGCCCATGATTATTTGTTGAATTACAAGTGATTCAACTGAATTACACTGGACTTACTCAGTAGAAGACATTTTGAGCATGTTATTCCTGGAATGTTATGGACATGTTACGACTATTAAGTGAGCACTTATACTGTTAAAACCGCGATTGATATCCTCAAAAGCAATGAGGATAGAATTAAAGGATGATCTTGCTTAGAGGATTAATGAGCAATTCAAAACATGTAATATCTGTATTCGCATCTAGATATGTTTCCTTTCCCAGTCAACTTGCAAGTCAAATAAAAATAGATTGTCTGATTTTCTTTCTTGTGACAAGGAACTTGATTATGAAATGGATCAGCAGACGCAATCAAACTGATGATGGAGAAATGCTATAGAAGTCTTTTGAACAGCATCCAAGAACAAACAGCATGCCTTTCATTAGTAAGTGAATGCTATATATATATATATATATATATATATATATATATATATATATATATATATATATATATATATATATATATATATATATATATATATATATATATATATATATATATATATATATATATATATATGTGTGTGTGTGTGTGTGTGTGTGTGTGTGTGTTTATGTTAATAGTATTTCAGGGTTTTAGAAAAACTAACCAGATGTATCTTTAAAGATTGTTACTGAACTTACAACAGATGACTCGAGATCATACAATATAATTATCTGAAATTCCCAATTAAACTTCGGATATATGTATTTGATGCGTTGTAAACAGCAGCGTGATCAATTCCGAAACTCATGTCATCATAATTATTTGTAGAAACCGCCTAATACTAATAAAAATGGTGTCTGAATAGGTTTTGGCTTTGGTGGAGTACAAATTCGCGAATCTGTAGCACTGCTTATAAAGAACAAAAAAGCTATGCTTATCTGGTAACTTCTTCACAACGGGGTTTGTTGTGCATCCCCGAGGCATAAGTGATGCACAAGTGGAAGAGAAGACTTGGGTCACGTGTTCCTTTTCTGCCCCAAGAATCATCAGACTTGGCAATGTCTACACTTATTTTTGGAGCTGTCTTTTTAGGTTAATTGAAAACAAGCTGTACTTGGCGGAGTATTGGATGCTCGATTGTTTTGTGGAAAGCCGTCAGAAGGCAAACCCACTCAGAGATTTGAAAGGAAAGCCGTCGACAAACCTCCCAAACAATGGTGGAATGAGAAATCCGTAATGTGTTTTGGTACAATGATTCGTGATCGTAAGAAAACACCTCCATGCGGAAAACAAATGGGTCCGCATGGAGGGTGCTGGATATCGACTCTCGACTTAACGACATGTAAAAAAACGGAAGATTCATATCAGAAGAATTTATGTATATAATTGAAGAGTGTCATTCTGTTTGACGATGGACAGCGACGACGAAGATACGTACCTTTTTGTTAAAAAAAGCGTGTGATTACTGACTTATATTAGGACATGCTACCCAATTGATCGCTTTGCTTCCATGAAGGGGACGCATTCTGAAATTTCTGAACAAATGTGTGTTATAGATCGAATATTCATGCGAGTACACAATAAGACTTGAAAGTATACATGAAGATTGTCAACGCAATCCAAAATGATTTATGATAAATATGCTTTTTCCTAGAAACGTTGGACTCTATCTAAAAGACCTAAGAACTTCTACATACACAATTAAAAATTAAATCATGGCAGTACATATGCAGGCTCTTCCACGTTCTCAAATTTAATATTCCTATAGTCTAAAATTTTGGGACATTTGACCTTCATAAAATCAACCAGAAGATCTAAAAAGAGTAGGGATTTTTGTTAATAAAATAATGTTGGATTTTGAGAACTACAGAAGCATGCAAACACTATGCGGAAGAGGATGGCACTTGAAGCAAAGCACTGATTGTATTACTAAGTGAATCTACAAGGTAAGTCACCCGTTCGGGTTCTACGCGTACATACAAGCTGGGGATAAAAGTATCCGAATAGAGGAGAAAAATGTCACCTCCTCATTTATGTATGAGGAAGTGCAAAACTATGTGGACGAAAATCAATCCACAAAAGGAATATAAACCCAAGGCTTTGTGAAACGCTTTGAACTTCTCCCTAGGTAGAAGCATTGTGAAAAGATCTACAACATTGATTGTGGGCACATAAGCCAAACTCATCTTTCGAACAGAGAGTCTCTCCCTAACAGAATCATAATACATTTCAATGTGCTTTATGCAAGCATTGAACGTAGGGTTCCTCATAACTATCAATGAAGTCTCACTATCACTAAACAAGGTGTGGAAGAAAACTCATCACCATCCAAATTATCCAGAAGGCATCTAAGACCCACAGAATCCATGTAGCTCTGTATACCACCCAAATAGTGAAAGATGTGCTTAACTGCCTATTAATGCTTGATACTTAGGCTATGCATAGACTTGCTTATCTCAAATATAACAAACTGAATATCACATTAGGTTATGCATAAGTAAAATTTCAAAGAACAAAGAGCATGCGTACCTATCATTAGTAAGTGAACGCTACATATATATATGTATATATATATATATATATATATATATATATATATATATATATATATATATATATGTATGTATGTATGTATGTATATATATATATATATATATATATATATATATATATATATATATATATATATATATATATATACATATAAATATATAAATAAATAAACAAATAAATAAATAAATAAATAAATAAATATATATATATATATATATATATATATATATATATATATATATATATATATATATATATATATATATATATATATATATATATATATATATATATACACATACATACATACATACATACATATATATATATATATATATATATATATATAAATAGCATTTCAGGGTTTTAGAAAAACTAACCAAATGTCTCTTTAAACATTTTTAATGAACTTACAACAGCTGACTCGAGATCATACAATATAATTATCTGAAATTCCCAATTAAAGCTCGGATATATGTATTTGATGCATTGTAAACAGGAGCTTGATCAATTGTGAAACTGATGTGATCATAAATATTTGTAGAAACCGCCTAATACTAGTAAAAGTGGTGTCTGGATACGTTTTGGGTTTGGTGGAGTGCAAGTTCGCGAATCTGTGGCATTGCTTATAAAGAGCATAAAAGCTATGCTTATCTGGTAAATTCTTCACGAAGGGCTTTGGACCAATGTTAAAGCCAATAGGATTTGCGGCGCATCCCCGAGGCATAAGTGATGCACAAGTGAAAGAGAAGATATGGGTTACTTTGTCTTTTTCTGCCCCAAGAGTCACTAGACTTGGCAATGTCTATACTTATTTTCGAAGCTGTCTATTTAGGTGAATTGAAAACAAGCTCTACTTGGCGGAGTATTGGATGCTTGATCGTTTTGTGGAAAGCCGTTAGAAGGCAAAGCCATTCAAAGATTTGGAAGGAAAGATATGTGATCGACCTCGAGAAGCCTCCCAAAGGATGGTCAATTGAGAAATCCCTGGTGTGTTTTGGTATAATGATTCCTGATTGTAAGAAAACACCTCCGTTTTAGGCACCAACAGAAAAGCACAAGGCGGAAAACAAATGGGTCGCCCATGGAGAGTGTTTGATATCGACTCATATGAGAAGATTCATATGAGAAGATGTTGTGCATACAATGGAAGATTAGTTGGTCCCAAAATGTCATCCTGTTTGACAATGGACAGCGACCACGAAGATGCATATCTTTTGTTAAAAAAGGATGTGGTTACTGACTTATATTAGGACATGCTACCCAAAAGATGGCTTTGCTTCCCATTATACCTGTTTCATAAAGCAATGTTTATTCTAAAAGCAATGATACACAATACGCTGCGCACGCTAACATCCTTGAAGAGGACGCGTTTTCTGAAATTTCTGAACAAATGTGTGTTATAGATTGAATATTCATGCGAGTACACAATAAGACTTGAAAGTATACATAGAGATTCTCAACGCAATCCAAAATGATTTGTGATAAACATGGTTCTTCCTAGAAATCGGTCTGATATGATGTTGAAACGTTGGACTCTAGCTAGAAGACATAAGAATTTCTACATACACAATTAAAAATTTAATCATGGCAGTACATATGCATGGTCTTCTACGTTCTCAAATTTAGTATTCCTATAGTCTAAAATTTTGGTACATTTGAGCTTCATCAATCAACCACCACATCTAAAAAGATCAAGGATTTTTGTTTACAAAATTATTTTGGATTTTGAGGACTACAGAAGCACGCAAACACTATGCAGAAGAGGATGGCACTTGGAGCAAAACACTAATTGTATTACTAAGTGAATCTACAAGGTAAGTCACCTATTCGGGTTCTAAGCATATATACAAGATGGGGATAAAAATCTCCGAATATGGAGAGGAAAATGACGGCTCCTCATGTATGAGGAAGTGCAAAGCTATGTGGAATAAAATCAATCCACGAAAGGAATAAAAGCTCAAGGCTCTCTGAAAAGCTTTGAACTTCTCCCTAGGTACAAGCATTGTGAAAAAATCTACGACATTTATTGTGGGCATATAAGCGAAATTGATCTCTCCAACAGAGAATCTCTCCCTAACATAATCATAGTACACTTTAATGTGCTTTATGCAAGCATGGAACAAGGCTCCTCATAACTCAATGAGATCTCACTGTAGACTCACCAACACCCAAATTAGCCAAAAGGCATCTAGGAACCACAAACTCAAAAGTAGCTATGAAAGTTGCTCTATATTGAACCTCACAACTAGAAGTGGCCATAGTAGGTTGCACCTTGCTCATCTAGGATATGAAAGAGCTATGAAGCATGAATCAGAAACCACTTGTGGAGTCCAATTTTTGTTTTAAAAAGCATGTAAATCTAGTTGTAATGAGCCCTCTTGGGGATAAAGCAATCCATGCACCAGCGTATACCACCAAAATAGCAAAATATGTGCTTAATTTACTATCAATGCTGGACATCCAAGATATGCATAAACTTGTTTATCTTAGATATAACAAAATGAATATCACATTAAGTTATGCATAATTAAAGCATCCAACAGCCTAGTGATAGAGAACAATACCAAATGCAACTAGCATCATGAAGAATCAACTGTAAACCTATCTCCATGAGAGTGGTGAACGTTTTGCAATCTTCAAGGCCCAAGATTAGTCATATCAAAAGATGCATGCAAATTAACCTTCAATTTAGTAATATTCTTCTCATGAGGAATCGTGAGCAGACTCGAATACATACACTTCTTCACATAAAACACCATTTGAAAATGCAATTTCAATGCCGAATTGATATACATTCCAATCATGATGAGTTAGAAGCGCATTGATGCTATGAATGGTTGTCATTCTCCATGTGGGAGAAAATGTTTAATCAAAATGAATAACCTTCCCTTGGGCATAACCTTTCCTAGCTATGAAATCGAATCTGAACAATAATGAGAACTACATCATTTGCGCACTTAATATATGAGGTGCTCTTTGTTGGACTATTTTCAAATCTATGTGCTAGCATGAAGGTGTCTTTGCATAGCAAGCCAATGCTTGTTGCTTCAAATCCATAGAATGCCTTTTCGAACCTGCATATTTGTTTTCATATTTTTCTACACAAAAGCCATGGGGGTGAAATACATACACTTCTTCATGTAAATAGTGTACGGAAAAATGTTATACTCATTGTACAATACTCCATAACAAACTACATTGAAATTAACAAAAAAAACGAAAATGTTTGCCTGCGTTCCTAATTGTTCTATTACTTAGTTTTTATGGAGTACAAAAGATCCGAGAAAAATATATTAAATCTCTCGATAACGAATGAATCAATTCGCTAAAAACTTCTAAAGATAGTCCGCACAAAGTTATAATTAAAGCTAGTTTGTTTAATGACAAAGACGTGCATTGTTCATTTTGATTCGGACTTTGTTTTAAATGATTGCAGAGAAGGAAATGCGTAGTTAAAGATTTTGTATATACTATTCGACATTAGCTGCTGGACCGCTGTATTCGTTATTCGATAACGATCTAAAACAATCAGAGATTAGGAGATCATCGCTTTGCTTTCCAATATTCCTGCTTCATACAGCGATGTTTATTCTAACAGAAGAAGCTGCGCATGCTAACATCCTTGAAGGAGACGCGTTCTGAAATGATTTGTGATAAACATGCGTTTTTCCTAGAATTCGGCGTACTATGATGTTGAAACATTGGGCTCAGATAAGGAGATCATCGCTTTACTTTACATTTTCCTGCTTCATAAAGCAATGTTTATTCTAACAGCAGCGAAACAGAAGAAGCTGCGCATGCTAACACCCTTGAAGGAGACAATTTCTGAAATGGTTTGTGATAAACATGGGTTTTCCTAGAGCTCGGCCTACTATGATGTTGAAACATTGGACTCAGATTAGGATATCATCGCTTAACTTTCCATTATTCCTGCTTCATAAAGCAATGTTTATTATAACAGCAACGAAACAGAAGAAGCTGCGCATGCTTACATCGTTGAAGAGGACGCGTTCTCAAATAATTTGTGATAAACATGGGTTTTCCCAGAATTCGACCTACGATGATGTTGAAACATTGGACTCTACCTGGAAGACATAAGAACATCTACATAGACAATTAAAAACTAATTCATGGCGTTACATATGCAGGCTTTTCTACGCTCTCACATTTAATATTGCTATAGTCTAGAATTATGGGCATCTGAACGTCATACAATCAGTAAACATATAAAAAAGGAACAAGGATTTTTGTCCATAAAATAATGTTGGAATTTGAAGACTACTGAAGCATTCAAACACTATGAGGAAGAAAATGAAGCATGGAGCAAAAAAATGATTGTATTACTAAGTGGAGGTAAAAGATAACTGACATTTTAGGGTTCTAAGCGTCTATACAAGTCGGGGGGCAAAAACCTCCGAACGTGGGAGAAAAATGCTGGCTCCTCATGTACAAGGAAGTGCCAATCTATGTTTACTTAGACAACCATTGCATACCAATATGATAGAAATG
>MU260590.1:137500-140000 GCA_020310875.1 Ceratopteris richardii
ATGTACATGTATGCATGTGTGTATGCATGTGTGTATGTATGTATGTATGCATATGCATGTGTATACATCCAATTTGTATGGATGTGATTGTATGTGTGTGTGTGTATATGTGTATGTGTGTTGTCAGGATCTTACTCACGCGCATACAGAGATTACGGACACAGAAAACACACAGAGAATAGACGCAACAAAAGACGAGACACAACGCAGTATTGGGTGCAATCTCCCCCCATGCACTCTGTTTCGACAGTCCACAGAGTGCATGTATCTATAGGAATTTTGATTACGTCGAAAAGAGTGGTTACAAGAGGGCGGCTTCGAAAAGCAGGCGTGAACTAAAAGCTGGTAACTTTTACAGAAAGCCATTGCTTTCAATAATAGAAACTACGGTCTACAATGACCATTATTCTAACCATTACTTTTCTAACAATAGAACCTTCTACGTAGGTTTATTTACAAAATAAATAATAATTATTCGGATTATTGATGTGCGCCCTTTCACGCCTTGCACACTCCTCACGAACCTTCAGCTGCTATATCAAAAACATCAAAAACATATTAATACATTAATAATTTAATAAATAATAATTATTCGGATTATTGATGTGCGCCCTTTCACGCCTTGCACACTCCTCACGAACCTTCAGCTGCTATATCAAAAACATCAAAAACATATTAATACATTAATAATTTAACATTTTAACAATGCCTTGTTCAATAATATTTAACATTTTAACAATGCCTTGTTCAATAATATACAACATGCCTCTCAGTTGACAAGCAACTGACCTCAGTTGATAAAAGAATTCAACACTCTAACAATTGTAATGGAGTGTTCAACATATTCCATATTACTGTTACAATCCAACAATGCATTGGCCAACATATTTCATGTCACAATCCAACAATGCATTGTCTATTCGATATTTCAATCCAACAATGCATTGGCCAACATATTTCATGTTACAGTTCAACAATGCATTGGCTATTCGATATTTCAATCCAACAATGCATTGGCTATTCCATATTTCAATCCAACAATGCATTGTTCAACATATTCCATAAGGTATAACATGCCCCTCAGTTGAACAAGCAACTAACCTCAGTTGATAAAATAATTCAACACTCTAACAATTATAATGCAGTGTTCAACATATTCCATATTACTGTTACAATCCAACAATGAATTGGCTAACATATTTCATGTTACAATCCAACAATGCATTGGCTATTCCATATTTCAATCCAACAATCCAACAATGCATTGGCCAACATATTTCATGTTACAATCCAACAATGCATTGGCTATTCCATATTTCAATCCAACAATGCATTGGCTATTCCATATTTCAATCCAACAATGCATTGTTCAACATATTCCATAAGGTATAACATGCCCCTTAGTTGAACAAGCAACTGACCTCAGGTGATAAAATAATAAACATGGATGGCCAGTCACATGTTTCATCACTGAATAAAGAAAATAGGCATGTGCCATGTAAAAATACATGCATGGAAATGTTCATGGAGCTGGTACATTAATGTGTTTGTGGTATGATATACAGGATTTAAGTCAAAAATGTAATCCAAAAGTGATGACAAAAATGAATATCTGGATATGATAAAATAATAATTAATTTTCTAATCATGAATTTATACTTGAATGCATGTGCATATGAATTTTGTAAAAATTTCGGCAGCATAACGGCGTGATTTTGAAAACCGGAAAATTTCCGACAAACAATTTCCATGATATAGATGCCAATAGGCACAATCTATGCACAAAGAAACCAAAAGGGGATTACACACCCTGACATATGTATGTTTCTCCTCGCTAACCTGCAATAAAATACATACCTGTCCCTGCAATAAGAATTCATGTACCATACAAGACAAACCATGTTTAAACGATGCGTATATTCCATGTACGATGCAAAACATGCATGTCCAAAATGTAAGTGGATGCAAAAAGAAGACAACTATGCATATAAATTGACAAGTATCTGGATGGTTACAAAGTAATTTGCCGATGTGTGCAGGTGCTGAAGATGATCCACCCCTTTATCATAATAGCATGACAATATGCCTTCAGGAATCGAGGCTACGAAAAGATGATTAAAAAAAAAGTTTGTTTGATGATGAATGGGTAAAGTCCAAATTCTTTTGATCTTGGAAGAGAAGCTCAAAAGATATGTTATAGCCACTCTATAAAGAGATCGGAGATATCTTTCTATAGCAGTAAAACAAAATCTCAAAAATGAAAGGTAATATGCTCCTATAGACTAAATTCAATATGTAAATACAACACAATTATCAAACATGTAAGGTAAACTGTAAAGGTAAGAATGAATCTTTAAACTCTTCTTGAAAAGCCTTCCAGGTGCGTGGACAATCTGCACGACGAGAAAGATCATTCCACCATAACTGCGCTCGTCCTACCAAATAATTAGTGGCAAACTCGATTTTCTGATTTTCTGAATATAACTCGTCGGAAAAGAAA